>CM035431.1:23496326-23791326 GCA_020310875.1 Ceratopteris richardii | reverse complement strand
TACTTGAGACAGGGATGAAGCATTCCTTTCCTGTGTCTCTGGGACAATGGGGTTCCTATGCTGATCCTTTTTCTCTCTGCTCTCTATCAAGTATTCTAGCCTCTCCATTAGTCCTTGAAAGTGTAATTCCGGTTTTGCCATGTTATTCCAATTAAGATATCTAGAGGCTTCGAACAAAGCTTGTGTTAATTCTATCATCTTCATGCAAAGTTTAGTTCTCTCAATCTCTAGATCAACTCAAGGGTAGTTTTTACTCATTTCAGCTACTTGAGGTCCCTCTTTTAATCTAGCCTGATATGCCCAAAACATCATGTCTAGATTCTCTGGTATGGGTTCCGCTAAAACTGATCCTGATTTCTGAGCTGGATTCTCTTGATTCAATTCCTGTGAAGTCAATTCTAGGATTTTGGCTCTAGATTCCTTCAAACTTCCTTCCAACTCAGTTATCTTTTTACTCCATTTTCTCTTAATTCTTTCTCTGGAATCTTTCCAAGATTTTGTCTTTTTACTGCTAGATTCTGCAACTTCACTACTTCCAGCTACTTTCTCTTGATTAAGCTGTTGGTTCTGTAAGAGCGCCTAGGCTCTTGTGATAGCTTGGATAGGCACGTAGGTAGGGTTGGATCCATCTGGGTTGTTTACAATACCTATCACGTTGATCGGTGTCACATTTGAAGCGTTAACTGGGTTCTTAGGACAATCTTTGATTATGTGCTCTTTGCCACAATCGGCACAAAAGCCTTGTATGTTATACTACTGTGATTGTCCTGATATCGGTGGATGTGGACAATCCTTTATGAAATGATCTCCTTGGCACCTAAAGCATGGTCCTCTAGGGCCCTGTGGTCTCTGTTGTCTCAATTGGGGCCGTGGATTTGGGTTTGTGTACATCACATTAGCATAGTCTGGCTCCCAACTAGGTTCCACTGGTGGACTATCATAATGATAGGTCTCCACATGTTCTGGTGACTCCGTGTAATATGCGGGTGGACTATCTACATGCGTAGAGTCAAAACTGTTTGAGTTCGGGTCACTCTCTATGATCAAAGGTGAAGAAGGCACTAAGGCTCTACTTAGGTTCTCTTCTGCAGCAGCGTATTTGACTGAGATAACATTCGCTGGTGGGGGTGGCTGCTGAGCTAAGACAGGTTGAGGTCTCTGTTGAGCCTGTTATGGGTAGTTCTGAGGAGGCCTATAGTAATAAGGTTGAGCATTGTATTGGCCTTGATACCTACCTGGCTGTGGGTATGCTTGCGGGTAGTTCTGTCTCACGGTTTGTTTGTTGTATGGGCAGTCCTGAGCCATATGATTCGTGTATCTTCTCTCAATTGTACAGTATTGGCCACTAGGGTTGGCTTGTGGTTGTGGTGCATTGGGGCACACATTCGCCACATGATTTCCACCACAAGTGTAACAATGCTTGTTTGTTAGTACCCTAGGTTTGCTAGAAACTCCTAGTTTCTGGGCCACTTTTTCTGCTAGGTCTTCTATTGAGCTAGACAATTTTGTGGATGCTAGAGATGAACAGTCTGAGTCCTTATAGACCTTTGACAGTCCCAACTCGTCTCCTAAGTTGTCCTCAATGTCTATACAAGTTCTTATGCATTGCTCTAGCGTTCTGGGTTCTTTTAGGTACACATAGGAGCGTAGTTTAGAGCTCAACAAGCCATCTAGAAACAATGACACTTGCTTGGCCTGTGAGGGTAGCTCTTGCATTGGACATCATTCAACATATTGTCTAAACCTACGCCCTCCCAATCTGACCGTTTCCTAAGGGGTCTGTTTGAAGCTATGAATCAACGAAGACGTGTCATGTCTAATCCCACTTTTAGAGAATTCAGTGATGAATGACTCTAAAAAGTGATGGATGTCTCTAAATTGCCTTTGTTGCAATGGTTGGAACCAAGTTAAAGCGGTATTCTTTAACGTTAGTCCAAATGCGTTGTACTGCGTGAACATATCTTCAACTTGTTCGGCTCTTAGCACTTGCTTAAATTCTGCAACATGGTCATAGGGATCTCCTGTCCCATCAAAGTAATTTTTCATGGATTTCACTAACTGAGTGAGTCTCAATATTCTTGCGTGTTCACGTGGTCTAGGTAGAGGAAAATCATCTCTACCACCTGGTATTCCATGATCTCTTTGTCTATCTGCTCTATTAGTGTCCGTGGTTGTTCTATCTCTCCCTATGGGATGAGTGAAGCTTACTTCGGGTCTTTCTTTATTTTTCTCTCTTTGATTTCCATGAGCTGATGATGTTCCTGCCCCTTGTTGACTTGTATTCATGTTTGTTCTATATGGAGGGAATACCAATTCACCTCTCCATGTGTATGTTTTTTTAGCGCGGTCAGGCACCACAAAGACTCTTTCTGAAGTCTCATCCAGGTATACAACCTTTCCAGGTGTATTCGGGTCCTTGAACTCGTATATCGTGATGATACCTACCTCACTAAGTAGTTCTGTCTTGTATCTCCAAAAGGCTTCATCAGTTTCTTTATTTACAAACAACTCTATGCTTCTGTTGTCCTGAGGGATCCATTCTGGGATTAGTACTCGTGTTAGTATAGATTTCCCTCTAGGTGTTCTAGGCTCTTCTAATGGTTCTTTTCCTTGAGATTTAGTTTCCGTCTCTGGCTGAATCACGCCAAACTCGTTGGTATTGTTTGGCTGCGTACTTAAGATGTACATCGTTCCTTCCTTGTCTATGTACGCGTCTCTCTCGAATTTCACCACTGGACGTTCCAATCCAATGGGTTGATCGGGGTTGTGCATTTGCACCACTTGCCTTCGCAAACCATCCTCATAGATGCGAGCACCTAATTGGTTGGTTCGGAGAAACTCTAGTTGCGTTCTATAGGGTCCTTCTGGTTTTTCTAAATAGGCTACATTCGACCCTCCTTCTGGTCTTTCTGTGCTAAATGCCATTTCTGAATCACTAGTATCTGAGATCTCGTAGGGATAACTAGTGTTCAATTGTTGAGCCCACGATCGTGCAGTAGTTCTTACACTTGCCTCTGATGATCTAAGGCTTCGTCGGTCTGACTTACCTATATGTTTGCCCGATCTAAGGTTCATTAATTTTCTTCCTTGCACACTCAGTACACGCTCAGATCGTCAATGATTCTTTGTTATTACTTTCTTGATTCTTTTTAGATTTCTTTAGATTCTTGTCTTAATGTATGCGTCAGGAATTCGACTTTCCGTGGTACTTTGAGTTCTCGTTCCGTCAGACTTATGTTCTTTCCTTTAGGTTTTCGTGTCACACACCTTTACTTTAGTCTTGAACTTGATAAATTTAATTCTCTTGAACTTGAGGCGTTCTTATCGTCTTTAATCCACAATACTACTGTTTATCCTGGGCTAAGAATTGACTGAGGGGGTTGATTAATCTTCCAACCTCGAGTCAGCTTTTCTGGTTGCTCTGATGCCCAAGAAGCCGCGCTTCCCAAGCTTTATGCCCTTCACAGCCTTGCCTTGGTTGCCTTTGATTGCCCTTGCTAGACCTGGAAAAATTCAATATTAGACCAATTCACTGTTGGATGATCAAGCACTTGAGTATATACACCTTTTAAGTCCCTTCCCTTTTGCCCAACTTTTCAATGCTTACCCCTTGGCTTTCTAGTCCCAAACTAGGTCAACCTCAAAATAGTTTATCTAAAAATAGACGTATCCTTTAAGAAAAAAAACAGTTGAGTTCACGTAATACTCGTAAAGAGCTTTCTAACGAGCTATTAAGCTCAAAAAACGGACTTCGGATGAAAAAGTTATGACCGTTCAGGCCCTCAGGGGTAAAAACTAACAAACAGGTTTTTCTCCAAATATGAGCTAAGGGTCTCTTATGAGTCTAATCACCCAAAAATTTCCCAAAAATAGCCCCAAAATTGGCCAAAAAATGAAACCCTAAAATTTGCGATGGGGGTGCACAATCGCGATGGCGTGAGACAATCGCGATGGTCTGGGACCGTCGCGATGGCGTGAAGGTGAACAATCGCGATGGTCTGAAGTGCACGGTCGCGATGGTCCAAATATGAGCAATCGCAATGGCTCAATCAGGCGGACAATCACGATGGCGTCAGTCAACGGTCAACGTGAACAATCGCCATGGTCCAAAAGTGAACCGTCGCGATGGTCACAGATGCGATGGCGTGAGCCAATCGCGATGGTCCAAGTGCGATGGCGTGAGCCAATCGCGATGGTCCAAAATTCGAGTTGTCGTGATGGTGTAAGGGTGTCAACCGAACAGTCGCGATGGTCCGCGAACCGTCGCGATGGTCCAAATGAACCGTCGCGATGGCGTGAGACCGTCGCGATGGCGTGAGACCGTCGCGATGGCGTGAGACCGTCGCGATGGTCCGGCCGAGCCGTCGCGATGGCGTGAGCCTATCGCGATGGTGTGACACAATCGCGATGGTCTGAGACCGTCGCGATGGTCCACCAAAATGTGATTTTTGCACATGCGTCTGTGGATTCGTGTATGCGCTTGTGTCGCCTGTACCGTGGTCTGGTCGCTTACCAAAAATTCTGCACTTGGCAAACCATCGCGATGGTCTGACACAGTCGGAAATCTCTGATAGAAACTGAAAATTTTACCTTTTCCAAGCTTTCCTGATGCTCTGGAGCTCTGTACCTGCAAGAAAACTCAAGAAAACAAAAGTACATGCAAGCACAAAAGCTCTCTCTCACTCTCTCGCATGCACAAATGAGGGGAAATGAGGAGAATGGGTGGATATGGTGAATTTTCTGATTTTTTTGGAGATGAAGATGATGATGCGGTGATGAAGATGGAGTGTGGGGGAGGTGAAAAACAACAAAAACTAAGTAAAAACAACAACAAAAACTGAAATTTTTTACCTTCCAACGCCACTTCTTGCTATACTCTTACCATCACACATTCGTCCTAGACTCGATCCCCAGCAACGGCGCCAAATTTGGTGTTGCTCTAGCACAATGGTAAGTACCACGTTAAGAAGCTTCACCTCCTTAATTGTCAATCCGCCGAAGAGATAGGAGTGATATGAAGATCGTGAACATGAGATGAAGTGAGAGTGAAGGTGAGAAGCATAGAAATGCACACACACATACACACACACTACGAAGAGACAAGCAAGACACAATGGAAGGTGAGAAATTAACTCTATTACTCAAGAACAAGCTTACAAGCTCAAAATAGCTCTAAGCTCTTCTCTACTCCAACAAGCTAACTCAAAAATGAGCTCTCTAGCTCTTTTTATAGTTTCTAGACTAGTTTTGATCGGTTTCACATCTAGAGACCGGCATAGCTAAAAAATAGGTCCTGGATGCTATTTGAAAGGGTAAACGGTGTCTAAAAATAACAAAAATTGCTACGCGCATTCTACCTAAGCTCCTCAAGCTCGAGCACTCCTCGGCTTGCACAAAATGGAGCTAGAAATTAAGAAAAGGGTTTTTCTATGTTACATATGTTACAATAGTGATAAACATCACTGTTGGAGGTTTTTGAAAAGTATTTTTAAAACATGATTCTTTGAAAAAAGATTCGACTGGCTCCCTGCTCCGTCGTTACATGCTTCCGCGTCTTTTGTGCCTCTGGCTGCTTCCAATACCTTTGGCACAAAAAGACAAAATAGCCTGCATAAGCACTATGATAGTGCATTCGGAGGCCGAAACAAGCTTAGATCGCGATTTTGGCACCACAGAGCGAAGCCATTTTGATTTAGAAAAAACGCTAACTATACTCACCAAAATTCGTGTGATTCTGAGACTACAAACAGAGGAGTGTCGACGGTGCCCTAGATGAAACGACGACCTGCTCTGATACCAATTGTTGGAGATAGATGTCTGCGAAAGCACGCAAACAGCACAAGGAAGAAGAAGAAGCTTGGAGCACAACACACAATAATGAATGTATTACTAGAGAATGTACAAAGATAAGTAGCCCATTAGGGCAATAGGCATATATACAAGCCGGGGGAAAAAAACCTCCTAAAGAGGGAAAAAAGTGCCCCAGCGGTCCTAGAGTATTCACACACATCACTACCTAAATATATCAACATCTCCATGAGAGATCCATTCTTTCTTTCAGCAATTCCATTCTGTTGAGGTGTATAGGGTGGTACACTGATGTTTTATCCCATGTTCAGCCAAAAATGCATCAAAATTAGGGGACATATATTCCCGCCTCGATCATAATGGAGGGTGCCCATTTTATATGCTTCCATATTTTCAGCCAAAACTAGAGATTATTTGAAGCACATAAAGACTTCATACTTTGCTTTCAATGGATACACCCATGCACGCCTAGAAAAGTCATAAAAAAAGTCATGAAGTAAAGGTGGTTCCGAAAAGAAGGTGTGTGCATAAGACACACAGACATCACTATTAAGAAGTTCCAATTTCTAAGTGGCTCGAACTAAACCATCTTTTGGGAAGAAGGAACTCTGTATTTTGCCCAAACTACAACCTTCAAAGACATGTTTACAAGGAGCCTCAAGCTTGGGTAGAGAGGACACCATTTAGGATTTCTACAAGTGTAGCAAACTAGCATAATTCAGATGACCAAAGCACGCATGCCAAAGCTTTGCATCTAACATAGCCTGAGAATCTTGAACTGCATATGCTGAATGATTCATAGATTTTGCATAATTTATGAGCTTATACTACCCACAACATGAAATGCCAGAAGCAATAATAACATTACCATTTGATAGATCATGAACTATACATCTATCACCAACAAATTTAACAACCAAGCCGATCTTTTCTAATGCTAGAATTGATAAAAAAAATTATTGATCCCTGGCACGAATAAAACTTGAGACAATGTAAAAGAACTACCATCAACAGTAGTTAGAATGATCTTTACTAACGCCCATGACAAGATAAGAGGAGTTGTTGGTGCATGTAACAGTATTCCCTATAGGGGAGGTTCAAGTGAAGTGAAGAAATTGCACTACAAGGTAATATGTTTGGTTGTCCCACTATCAAAGTATCAAAGATCTGAGTCTATTATAGACATACACTGCTCATGAGAAGATGGGTCATAACTGCAAACAAATAGTAAACACCCATTCTTCATTCTACAAAAGATTAGTAGAATCTATTTTAGGTGTAGAGGCCTCTGTGATAACCATTCCAACCTCTTTCTTCTTTGCCTCTTTTGAACCCAGTTTTGGACAGCTCTTTATGACATGATCATTTCCTTTACTATATTTGCAAAACAATTTTTGCTTTTTTGTTTCCTTCTCGTCTTTGTCATTCTTCTTTGATTGTGTAGAATTAGTAGATTTTTGCTTACTAGTGTTGATATATTTAGGTAGTGATGTGTGTGAACACACTAGGACTGTCGGGGCACTTTTTTCCATCTTTAGGAGGTTTTTTCCCTCGGCTTGTATATACGCCTATTGGCCTAACAAGCTACTTATCTTTGTACATTCTAGTGGTAATCCATTCAGTATTGTGTGTTGTGCTCCAAGCTTCTTCTTCTTCCTTATGCTGTTCGCATGCTTCCACAGACATCTAACTCCAATAATTGGTATCAGATCAGGTCGCCGCTTGATCGAGGGCATCATCAACACCTCTTTGGTTGCTGTCTCAAAATCGCACGAATTTTGGTGAGCATACTCAGCATGTTTTCGAGATCAAAACGGATTCGCTTTGTGGTGCCAAAATCGCGATCTGAGCTTGTTTCAACCTTCAAACATACTATCATAGTGCTTGTGTAGGCTATTTTGTCTTTTTGTGCCAAAGATATATACAAATTTCTGTTCGCTAGTATAAGCATCTCGAAGTCTGCTACAAGTTTAGCATAATTCATCTAGAAGTTCTGTTCAACTTTTTGAGATACAGTCAATTTTTGGCATCAAGGTATTTTAGTCACCGGCCATGGCTAAAAGCAGTGGTGTATTTTGTATGTTGGCTATTGAGGATAAGTTGGATGGTACCAACTACCCGTTGTGGGCTTATATGATGCAACATGTATTGGTTGCAAAAGGACTATGGAACATTGTGCAAGATGTTGAAAAATGTCCTATCACACCTCCAACTGTTACAACTGCAGGTAATGAAGCTGATGTAGAAGGTGTCAAAGATGATGGTATTCTGCATATTCCTGTTCGTGCTACGGTTTTTGTTGCACCTACTGTAAAGAAAATCCATTGGGATGGTAGAGATGCCCAGGCACATGCATTGATAGCTTTGTCTGTCAAATGTGCCATTATTCCTCACATTCACTCTAGTAGAATAGCTAAGGATGCTTGGGATACACTTATGACATTGTACCAAGCTAGGAATGAGGCTCATGCTGCTTACCTTCAAAAACAGTTGGAGAGTGAGCACATGAATGAAGGTGATTCTATGGACAGTTTTCTAACAAAGATCAAAGACTTGAAGGAATAGTTGATTTCTACACATGAGGTTATACCACATAGCTCACTTGTGTAGACCATTCTGAATCGTCTTCCTGATTCATATTAGAGTTTTGCTTCTACTCTTTGGTTGATGATGAAAGGCAATCCAAATGCCTTGTCATTTGAGGAGTTAGTCTATGTTCTATTGTAGGAAGATCAATCCAGGTAGAACAGGTCCATTATGTGTGTTGCAGATCAAGCTTTCTTGGCTAGTTAGAAGGGCAAAGGAAAATGGAGTTCTTCAACTAGTAAGCAATAATTTGATAATTTTGCACAATCGAAGAGGGAAGACAAAGATGAAAACAAATCAGAAAAGCAGAAACTGTTTTGCAAAGGAAATGATCATATCATAAAGAACTATCCAAAAGTGGCTGCTAAAGAGGCAAAGAAGAAAGAGGCTGGAATGGTTGCTGCAGAGGCCTCTACACCAAAAACAGAGTCTGCTAATCTTGTGTAGGAAGAAGAATGGTCGTTTACTACTGTTTGCAATTTTGACCCATCTTCTCATGAGCAGTGCATGTCTACAATAGACTCAGATAATTGGTACTTTGACAGTGGGGCGACCAAACATATTACCTCACAGCATAGTTTCTTCTCTTCACTCAAGCCTGCCCCTACAAGGAATACTGTTACATGCACCAACAACTCCTCTTATCCTGTTATGTTGGAGATAGACGTCTGCGGAAGCACACGAACAGCACAAGGAAGAAGAAGAAGCTTGGAGCACAAACACACAATACTGAATGTACTACTAGAGAATGTACAAAGATAAGTAGCCCATTAGGGCGATAGACGTATATACAAGCCGGGGGAAAAAAACCTCCTAAAGAGGGAAAAAAGTGCCCCGGCCGTCCTAGAGTGTTCACACACATCACTACCTAAATATATCAACAAATCCCCCCTGGGAGTGATGCGGTGAACAAGGAGCTGGCACTCCACAAAAGCTATAAGGAAGTGCCAAGCTATGTGGAAATCACTCCACAAAAGGAAGTAAGCCCAAAGCTTTGTGGAAAGCTTCAAACTTCTCCCTAGGCAGAGCCTTCGTGAAAAGGTCTGCAATGTTCTCCTGCGTGGGCACATATGCCAAGCTGATCTCCCCAGCAGAGAACCTCTCCCTAACATAGTGATAATGCACCTCAATGTGCTTAGTGCGAGCATGGAACACAGGGTTCCTCGCAACTGCCAATGCGCTCTGACTGTCAGTGAAGATGGTGGTGGCAGAAGACTGGCCAACACCCAAATCAGCCATAAGGCGTCTGAGCCACACACACTCAACAGTCGCTGTGAAAATTGCCCTATACTCAGCCTCACAACTGGAAGTGGCCACAGTAGGCTGCTTCTTGCTCAACCAAGATATACATGAGCTACCAAGCATGAAGCAAAAACCACTGGTGGACACACGAGTGTCATAGCAACCAGCCCAATTTGAGTCAGAAAAAGCATGCAAATCTGGCGGTAGTGATCCCCCCTTGGGATAAAACAACCCAAGTAGTCGAGTACCACTCAAGTAGCGAAAGATGCGCTTAACCGCTTTCCAATGCGTGACTCATGGGCAATGCATAAACCTGCTCATCTGTGAGACAACAAACTGAATATCTGGTCGAGTAATGCATAAGTAAATCAAGCATCCAACAGCCTGCTGATAGAGAACAGCATCAAATGCATCTCCAGCATCATGAAGACTCAATTGTAAACCTGTCTCCATAGGAGTGGCAATAGGCTTACAGTCTTCAAGGCCAAAACGCTGCAATAATGTGTCAATATATTTCGTTTGACACAAAGCCATTCCACCATCAACGTGCATAAACTGAATGCCCAAATAGTGATGCAAATGCCCCAAATCATACATCTCAAATGAGGCATGCAAATCAGCCTTAAAATCAGCAATATGTGTCTCAATAGGACCAGTGAGCAGCATGTCATCAACATAGACAACAATGATCAGAAGCACATCATTAGCACGTTTAACATATAAGGTGCTTTCAGTTGAACTGTTCTCAAAACCATGTGCAATCAGATAGGCATGTATCTTCTCATACCAAGCACGTGGTGCTTGCTTTAAACCATATAATGCCTTCTTTAACCTGCAAACCTGGTTTTCATGCCCTTTCTGCACAAAGCCACGAGGTTGAAAAACATACACTTCTTCATGCAAGTCACCATTCAGAAATGTTGTTTTAATGTCCAACTGACGTACATTCCAACCATGATGGGCTGCAAGTGCACAAATGCTCCGAACAGTAGTCATACGGCATGTAGGTGCAAAGGTCTCATCAAAATCAATGCCTCTTTCCTGTGCATAACCCTTTGCAACAAGCCTAGCCTTATACCTGTCAACTGTACCATCAGGTTTATGCTTCAGCTTGTATACCCACTTAGTGCCAATGGCCTTCTTGCCAGGAGGCAAGTCACATAAAGTCCATGTACCATTCTTCATTATAGCATTATATTCAGATTGCATAGCAGCCATCCAGTTTTCTGAATTTTGTGCTTCATCAAAAGAAACAGGCTCATTCTCATCACAGAGACTAGATGCAGCCATAGCATAGCAATCTGATGCAAAGGAGGCACTATGAGATCCTGAACGAGTACGATATGACAAAGGTGCATCTAATTTGCTATCACGCAAAGTCTGCACCAGTCATTTTGGCATAGTTTTTATCTGCTCAATATCAGCTCTCTCATCAACAAGTGCATCATGTAAATCTGCATCAGAAATGGAATGATCTGCATCATCATATGAAACCTGCAAAGGCTGAGAAGTTGTCTCATTAGGACCAGCACTAGCCTGTCCACCTGTAAAAAGAGGCATCAAAGTATCATACATGTCTTTGGAGCTAACAGATGTCTCCTTAGTACATGAAAGCAATGGTTGAATAGCATCTTCCACAAAGACAACATCACGGCTAACCAGAATGTGTTTAGTCTGTGGATGATACAGACGATAGCCTTTACTTTCAGAACTGTACCCAACAAAAATACATTTTACTGCCTTATCATCCAATTTTCTGCGATGTTGTTCAGGCACTAATGCATATGCCAAACAACCAAAAACACGCAGATGAGCAACAGATGGCTTGCGGTCATGCCAAGCCTCATATGGAGTGATAGACTACAACGCTTTAGTGGGACACCTGTTCAGTACATATGTTGCACACATGACAGCCTCAAGCCAGAAACTATGTGGTAAAGCCTGACTTTTGACCATGCACCTCGCCATCTCCATGAGTGACCTGTTCTTTCGTTCAGCAACTCCATTCTGTTGAGGTGTATACGGCACTGTACACTGGTGTTTTATCCCACGTTCAGCCAGAAATGCATTAAAATCTGAAGAGATATATTCCCCCCCTCGATTAGAACGGAGGGTGCCCATTTTACATGCTGTCAGATTTTCAGCCAAAACCAAAAACTGTTTGAAGCACATGAACACTTCGGACTTTGCTTTGAGTGGATATACCCATGCATGCCTGGAAAAATCATCAATGAAAGTCACGAAGTAAAGGTAATTTCCAAAAGAGGGTGTCTGCATAGGACCACAGACATCACTATGTACAAGCTGCAATTTCTGTGTAGCCCGAATTGAACCATCTTTTGGAAAGGAAGAACGCTGCATTTTGCCCAAAATACAGCCTTCACAAACATGTTTTCCAGGTGCCTCAAGTTTGGGCAAAGAGGACACCATTTCAGATTTCTACAGGCATAACAAACTAGAAAAATTCAGATGACCAAAGCGTGCATGCCAAAGCTTTGCATCTGACATAGCCTGAGAATCATGAACTGCACATGCCAAATCATTCACAGATCTTTCATAGTCTATGAGCTTATATAGCCCAGGACATAAAATGCCAGAAGATATAATCACATCGCCATTTGAGAGATCATGGACTGTACACCTGTCATCAACGAATTTCACAACCAAGCCAATCTTGGCTAATGCAGAAACTGATAACAGGTTCTTTTTGATCCCTGGCACAAATAAAGCATCTGACAAAGTGAAAGAACTACCATCAGCAGTAGTCAGAATGATCTTACCAACTCCCATAACAAGATAAGAGGAGTTATTGGCGCATGTGACAGTATTCCCTATAGGGGCAGGCTCGAGTAAAGAGAAGAAACTACGCTGCGAGGTAATATGTTTGGTCACCCTACTGTCAAAGTACCAAACATCTGAGTCTATTGCAGACATGCACTGATTATGAGAAGATGGGTCAAAACTGCAGACAGTAGAAAATGCCCATTCTTCTTCCTGCACAAGATTTGCAGACTCTGTTTTTGGTGTAGAGGCCTCTCCAACAACCATTCTAGCCTCTTTCTTCTTTGCCTCTTTAGCAGCCAGTTTTGGACAGTTCTTTATAATATGATCATTTCCTTCACAATACTTGCATAACAATTTTTGCTTTTCTGATTTCTTCTCATCTTTATCCTGGTTCTTCGATTGTGCAGCATTTGCAGATTTCTGCTTACTAGTAGAAGAGCTCCATTTTCCTTTGCCCTTCTGACTAGCCAAGAAAGCTTGATCTGCAACACGCATAATGGACCTGTTCTGCCTGGACTGATCTTCCTGCAACAAAACAGAGACTAATTCCTCAAATGACAAGGCATTCGGATTGCCTTTCATCATCAACCGAAGAGTAGAGGCAAAACTCTGATATGAATCAGGAAGACCATTCAGAACGGTCTGCACAAGTGAGCTATCTGGTATAACCTCATCAGTAGAAATCAATTGTTCCTTCAGGTCTTTGATCTTTGTAAGAAAACTGTCCATAGAATCACTTTCATTCATGTGCTCACTCTCCAACTGTTTTCCGAGGTAAGCAACACGAGCCTCATTCCTAACCTGGTACAAAGTGGTAAGTGTATCCCAAGCATCCTTTGTTGTTCTGCAAGAGCGAATGTGAGGAATAATGGCACGTTTGACAGACAAAGCTATCAATGCATGTGCCTGGGCATCTCTACCATCCCAACGAATCTGCTCTACAGTAGGTGCAACAAAAACAGCAACACGAACAGGAATCTGCGGAATATCATCTTCGACACCATCTTCATCAGCTCCAACACCTGTATTTGCAGTACCTCTCGTTACAGGTGTAACAGGACGTCTTTCAACACCCTGCACAATGTTCCACAATCATTTTGCAACCAATACATGTCGCATCATATAAGCCCATAATGGGTAGTTGGTACCATCCAACTTATCCTCAATAACCAACATACAGAATACATCACTGCTTTCAGCCATGGCCGGTGACTAAAATACCTTGATGCAAAAAATTGACTGTATCTCAAAAAGTTGAACAAAACTGCCTAGACGAGTTTTGCTAGACATGTAGCAGACTTCGAGACGCTTAAGCTGGCGAACAGAAACTGGTATATACCTTTGGCACAAAAGGACAAAATAGCCTGCACAAGCGCTGCGATAGTGCGTTCGGAGGCCGAAACGAGCTCAGATTTTGTGCTCACCAAATTTCGTGCGAATCTGAGACTGCAAACGGAGGAGTGTCGACGGCGCCCTAGAAGAAGTGACGACCTGCTCTGATACCAATTGTTGGAGATAGACGTCTGCGGAAGCACACGAACAGCACAAGGAAGAAGAAGAAGCTTGGAGCACAAACACACAATACTGAATATATTACTAGAGAATATACAAAGATAAGTAGCCCATTAGGGCAATAGACGTATATACAAGTCGGGGGAAAAAAACCTCCTAAAGAGGGAAAAACGTGCCCCGGCGGTCCTAGAGTGTTCACACACATCACTACCTAAATATATCAACATGTTATGGGATTTGGTAAGATCATTTTTACTATTGTTGATGGTAGTTCTTTCACTTTTTCAAATGCTTTGTATGTGCTAGGGATCAAGAAAAATATGTTATCAGTTTCTACATTAGCCAAGATTGTCTTGGTTGTTGTTGATGACAGATGTACAGTTCATGATTTGTCAAATGGCGATGTGATTATTGTTTCTAGCATTTTATGTCATGGGTTGTATAAGCTCATAGACTATGAAAAATCTGTGAATGATTCGACATGTGTAGCGCATGATTCTCAAGCTATCTCAGATGCATAGCTTTCGCATGCACGCTTTGGTCATCTGAATTTTGCTAGTTTGCTACACTTGCAGAAATCTAAAATGGTGTCCTTTTTGCCCAAACTTGAGGAACCTGCAAAACATGTTTGTGAAGGCTGTATTTTGGGCAAAATGCAGCGTTCCTCATTTCCAAAAGATGGTTTAGTTTGGGCTACTCAAAAATTGCAGCTTGTACATAGTGATGTATATGGTCCTATGCAGACACCTTCTTTTGCAAATTATATTTACTTTGTGACTTTCATTGATGATTTTTCTAGGCATGCATGGGTATATCCATTGAAAGCAAAGTCCAAAGTGTTCATGTGCTTCAAACAGTTTTGGTTTTGGCTAAAAATCTGTCAGCATGTAAAATGGGCAGCCTCCATTATGATCGAGGGGGGAATATATGTCTTCTGATTTTAATGCATTTATGGCTGAACGTGGGATAAAACATTGGTGTATAGTGCCATATACACCTCAATAGAATGGAGTTGCTAAACGAAAGAACAGGTCACTCATGGAGATGGCGAGGTGTATGGTCAAGAGTCACGCTTTACCACATATTTTCTAGCTTGAGGTTGTCATGTGTGCAACATATGTACTTAGCAGGTGTCCCACTAAAGCGCTTCAGTCTATCACTCCATATGAGGCTTGGCATGATCGCAAGTCATCTGTTGCTCATCTATGTGTTTTTGGTTCTTTGGCATATGCATTAGTGCCTGAACAACATCGTAGAAAATTGGATGATAAAGCAGTAAAATGTATTTTTGTTGGGTACAGTTCTGAAAGTAAAGGCTATCGTTCGTATCATCCACAGACTAAACACATTCTAGTTAGTCGTGATGTTGCTTTTTTTGTGGAAGATGCTATTCAGCCATTGCTTTCATGTACAAAGGAGACATCTATTAGCTCCAAAGACATGTATGATACTTTGCTGCCTCTTTCTACAGGTGGATAATCTAGTGCTGGTCCTAATGAGGCAGCTTTGCAGCTTTTGGAGGTTTCATGTGATGATGTAGATCATCCCATTTCTGATGGAGATTTACGTGATGCACTTGTTGATGAGAGAGCTGATATTGAGGAGGCAAAAACTATGCCAAAATGGATGGTGCAGACTTTGCGTGATAGAAAACTAGATGCACCTCTGTCATATCGTACTCGATCAGGCTCTCATAGTGCCTCTTTTGCATTAGATTGCTATGCTATGGTTGCATTTAGTCTTTGTGATGAGAATGAGCCTGTTTCATTTGATGAAGCACAAAATTCAAAAAATTGGATGGCTACTATGCAATTTGAATATGATGCTATAATAAAGAATGGTACTTGGTCTTTATGTGACTTGCCTCCTGGCAAGAAGGCCATTGGCACTAAGTCGGTTTACAAGCTAAAGTGTAAACCTCATGGAACAGTTGACAGGTATAAGGCTAGGCTTGTTGTAAAGGTTTATGCATAGGAAAGAGGCATTGATTTTGATGAAACCTTTACTCCTACTTGCCGAATGACTATTGTTCGTAGCATCTGTGCACTTGCTACTCATCATGGTTGGAATGTACATCAATTGGACATTAAAACAACATTTTTGAATGGTGACTTGCATGAAGAAGTGTACGTTTTTCAGCCCCATGGCTTTGTGCAAAAAGGGCTTGAAAACCGGGTGTGCAGGTTAAAGAAGGCATTATATGGTTTAAAACAAGCACCACGTGCTTGGTATGAGAAGATACATGCCTATCTAATTGCACATGGTTTTGACAACAGTCCAACTGAGAGCACCTTATATCTTAAGCGTGCTAATGATGTGCTTTTGATCATTGTTGTCTATGTCGATGACTGGTCCTATTGAGAAGCATATTGCTGATTTTAAGGCTGATTTGCATGCGTCATTTGAGATGTCTGACTTGGGGCTTTTGCATCATTATTTGGACATTCAGTTTATGCACATTGATGGTGGATTGGCTTTGTGTCAAAGGAAATATATTGACACATTATTGCAGTGTTTTTTGGCCTTGAAGACTATAAGCCTATTGCCACTCCTATGGAGACAAGTTTACGATTGAGTCTTCATGATGTTGGGGATGCATTTGATGCTATTCTCTATCAGCAGGCTATTGGATGCTTGATTTACTTATGCATTGCTCGACCAGATATTTAGTTTGTTGTCTCATAGATGAGCAGGTTTATGCATTGCCCAAGATTCAAGCATTGGTAGGCGGTTAAGCACATCTTTCGCTACTTGAGTGGTACTCAGCTACTTGGATTGTTTTATCCCAAGGGGGGATCACTACCACCAGATTTGCATGCTCTTTCTGACTCTAATTGGGCTGGTTGCTATGACATTTGTGTGTCCACTAGTGGATTTTGCTGCATGCTTGGTATCTCATGTATATCTTGGTTGAGCAAGAAGCAGCCTACTGTGGACACTTCTAGTTGTGAGGCTGAGTATAGGGCAGCTTTCATAGCGACTGTTAGAGTGTCTGTGGCTCAGATGCCTTATGGTTGATTTGGGTGTTGGTCAGTCTTCTGCCACCACCATCTTCACTGGCAGTCAGAGTGCATTGGTAGTTGTGAGGAACCCTGTGTTCCATGCTCTCACTGAGCACATTGAGGTGCATTATCATTATGTCATGGAGAGGTTCTCTGCTAGGGAGGTCAGCTTGGCATATGTGCCCACGCAAGAGAACATTGAAGACCTTTTCACGAAGGCTCTGCCTAGGGAGAAGTTTGAAGCTTTCCGCAAAGCTTTGGGCTTACTTCCTTTTGTGGAGTGATTTCCACATAGCATGGCACTTCCTTATACATGAGTGCCAGCTCCTTGTTCACCATCATTCCCAGGGGGGATTTGCTGATTTATTTAGGTAGTGATGTGTGTGAACACACTAGGACCGCCAGGGCACTTTTTTCCCACTTTAGGAGGTTTTTTCCCCCGGCTTGTATATATGCCTATTGGCCTAATCTTTGTACATTCTAGTGGTAATACATTCAGTATTGTGTGTTGTGCTCCAAGCTTCTTCTTCTTCCTTGTGTTTTTTATGTGCTTTCGCAGACATCTAACTCCAACAACTAGTAGATGAGCTCCAGTTACCTTTGCTTTTTTGACTAGCTAGGAAAGCTTGATCTCCAACATGCAAAATAGACATGTTCTATCTAGATTGATCTTCTTGCAACAAGACAAAGAGTAACTCCTCATATGTTAAGGCATTTGGATTGCCTTTAATCATCAATTGAAGAGTAAAAGCAAAATCTTATATGAATCAGGAAGACCATTCATGCAACAACGTAGCCACGGGAAATGCTCATGAATGAATGACTCTCCTCCCAACCATATGCCTCTATATATAGCTCTCTCCAGGGGACTGCTTGCTTGGGCAGGTGGATACTAACCATCCATGTGTCAGCCATGTAACTACATGTACGCCAAGTGTCCCAGTTAGCCAAAGTTAACTCAAGTGGATGCTTCTAGAAGGTTCTAGAGCTCTTTGGGAAAAACACTATCCCCATGTACCCCATGGGGGTTGAACCCAAGACCTCCTCCTTACAACCTTCAGTCTTAAGCACTAGGCTAAGTGGATTACTTGGTACAAGAGTAAATGACCTATCAGTAAGTCTAGACACGAGATCTTTGGCCACACATACGGATGATCAAACGATGTCCAATTTTAGATCCGTCTGAACCAGTCGGACCCTTAGATCATAGAATTAGTTTATTACATTCTTTCCCCCTTGGAAAGTATACTTAGAACTTGAAAGTAAAAAACCTTATCATGTTCTAGATCTTGAAGAACATGATCAGTTTATCCACTTAAAACCTGAAAGTAGAAAACCTTCTTTATTTGGGACCAACTTAAAACTGGAAAGTTGGAAAACGTCATTGGATTGTGGAAACTTTTCCCCATGCTGAATTTTCTTCAGTTCCATCCTTCCATTTTACTAAGCACTCTTCATACAAATGACTTCTTGTATGTTTATCTCGGGTGCAAAGTATCCTTTCAGGTTCATGAGGAACTATTTCATTTACTGGAAGTGGAAGTATAATCTATTGTCCAACTAGATTATTTGAATCTGTCAGACTCTTCCTAAGTCGACTAACATGGAATACTGGATGAATCCAACTATCATCTGGAAGTTGCAATTCATAAGCCCACAAACCAACTTTCTTAGTGATTGGAAAAGGACCGCAATATCTAGGCGACAACTTGGCGCATTGCCCAGTCTTGAACTTTTTCGATCTTTCAGGAATACGAAGAGAAACTTGATTGCCTACCTGAAAAGTAACATCTCTTTGATTTGGATTGGCATAAGGCTTTGCACGATCTTGAGCCTTCTTTAAGTTTTCTTTAGCTAACTTAAGTTTAAAGTTCATGTCTTGAAGGAAATCTTGAGCTGCTTGAACTCGTTCATTTTGAAGTCCCACTGCATATGGAGACCTAGGTTGGAAACCATACATCAACATGAATAGACTAAATTCAGTTGATGAACTCTTGGCACTGTTATAGGCAAACTCAACTAAAGGAAGATAGTCTTCCCAATCAGTCTATTTAGAAGTAACATAAGCTCTGAGTATGTCTTCCAAGATCTGATTGACTTTCTCTGTATGTCCATCTGTCTGGGGATGTTCAGCTATACTTAAACTTAGTTAAGTTTCAAGTCTACTAAAGACTGCTCGCCAAAAATGACTTGTAAATCGAGCATCTCTATCAGAAACTATGTCTACTAGAAGACCATAGAGTCTATAAAGTTGATTTACAAATATTTTTGCAAGTTCCGGAGTCTTATAAGTAGTCTTGACTGGAATAAACTAACCAAGTTTAGTCAATTGATCAACTACAACCCAGACTGAATCAAAGCCTTTCTGAGTGCGGGGTAATCCAAAAATGAAATCCATGGAAATACTTTCCCACTTTCCTTTAGGAATTTCCAAAGGATGCAACAATCCTCCAACTTTAATTCATTCAAACTTATTGACTTGACATTTATGGCACTTGGATACATAGTTTTGCACATCTCGATGTAAACTAGGCCAGTAAAAATGTTGTTTAACTAACTCATAGGTTCGGTTAATACCAGGATGTTCTGTACTTGGAGCATCATGGCATTCAAAAAGTACTTGGTTTTATATGTTCGACATACTTGGGACACAAACCTTACCTTTATAAAGCAAATATTCATCTTGGAGAGAATAGTGTTTAAACTTTCTCTCAGAAGTACTTGCTTCCTTCTGTTGAGCTTGTTCAACTGCTTTCCATGCTTGACTGTAGCTAGGATCTTTTTTGCAGCTTCCTTTCAAAGTTGAAATAAATTCACTTTGAATTTGTACAAAACTTAGGTTGTTCAACATAGGCATCCAACTTAAGGTGTCTGCCACTGTATTGAATTTCCTTTTCTGTACCTTAGTTCATAATCGAACTCTTGTAACTGTTCGGCCCATCTTTCTTTTCTACATCTCAAATCTGGTTGGTTTGCAAACCACTTGATGCTCTCTTGATCAAAGACTATGGTTAACTTTGATCCATACAGGTAGTGGTTCCATTTCTTTAGAGCATTTATAATAGCGAACATCTCTCCCTCATAGGTAGAGTAGTCTTGTCGAGCAGTGTTGAGGAATCACTCACGAATTTGACATATAGACATAAAAGAAAATAAAAAGAAAAGAAGCAGAATCTTCAGAAAATCAAAAGCGTCAGTTGTACAGCGTGCGGAATCAGTCCGTTAACCAGAATTAAGAATTGTACGAGTAACAGAGCAATAAACCGCGGTGGGCGCAATAATGCATGCATAACGTGAATTAAAGAATGGGAGCGGGAAGAGCGCAGAAGAAAAGTGTATATATATATATACACCAAGGATTGAAGGACTAGGATGATGAGAGGACATGATGAGGAAGAGATGATGAGGTGATGAGAGATCGCGTATGACTGAAGAGAGAGAGAGAGAGTGAGAAGTTCTCAGAAGACGCCATAGATCGCGTATGTACAGATGAATAACAGAAACCTGGAATGTCAGGTATTCATCTGAGAGGGATGGTAATAAGAAACTACTCAGTGTAGGATAGTTTCTACAGCTTGAGCAAGAAGAGGCCAAGCTAATTTGTACACATCTTCTCTAATAGAAAACACATGTTCATGTGGAAGTTTGCGTGCACTGTTCGCATGTGAAGGATTTGAGTTTTTCGTTTTACAGTAGAAATTTTGTTAACTATTAACAGTTACAGTTCGTTACTAAACGTGTCCCTCGGTACTCTCTCAGTAAACGAATGTCTCGGTCAAAGATATCTTAGTAAACGCATTTTCGGTCAATTATAGTTTTCTCAGAAAGCGGGTTTTTCGGTAGAACAACGAAGTATATCTTGCAGTAGAACTTGAAGCTTTGTATGAGAGATAGCTCATCTTGTAGCTAGACGTCTTTACTTTTAGGTGATCACAGTTTCCGGTGGAATGGATATGTACACACAGTATAAAGTCTAACCGGAAAGTGGCACTTCAGAACTATGAAGGTTTCTTTAAACTTCAAGAAGAAGTTCATTCAGTGAAGGAAGTTCACGTATTACTTCCTTACTTCGCATGAATTCATTTGAAGTAGTCACGAGCAGAATCAACGATTCATTCCGGTGATATTCCGATAAAATTTCGGTGACGTCCCAGTGACAGTCCGGTGAAGTTCCGGTGGAATTCAAGTTGCAGTTTAACACAGTTAAGCGACAGTAATCCTGCTAAGCTATTGTTGATTACAAAGGTGTTCTGTATCACTCTAGCTTAGCTCTCTATTCGGTGGCGTGGCAATTTCCACAGGCCTGACAAGGTTCAAGCCTTTGCCGTGACGACCATCGTCATCGATATCTGAGCGAAACTTAATCGGCTACAAGTGGTATCAGAGCAGGTTAGTTCCACGAGTGGCATCAGAGCCAAAAAACTCTCAAAGGCAACCTAAAGCAAACAAGAAGATCATGGCAGATCATGTCCAAATTGATAAGCTGGATAGAGATAATTATCCCGCGTGGGTAATGCGTATGGAAGCCTTACTTATGAGTAAGGACTTAATGATGTACGTGACCAGAGAAGAAAAGAAGCCGACCTTCGAAGATGATAGCCAACCGGAAAAAGAAGAGTTAGAAGCTTTGAAGCTGTGGCAGAAGAAAGATGCAACGGCAAGAGCCTACATTTACAACACTGTTTCAGATCATCTACTACCGCACATTAGAGGTCTGGAGAAAGCGGAGGACATATGGACGCATTGGAAGACCACTTCCAAAATACTACGAAAGCTAGAAAGGCTAGCCTATGGTCCGAGTTCACAATGTTCAAAAAGAAGCCGAGTCAAAGCATTAGTGACTACGTCACTAAAATGAAGGATCTAGCAGATAGTCTTGGATCCATAAAAGAAGATGTCGAAAATCACATATTGATAGCACAACTACTAACAGGGTTGAGAGGAGATGAAAGGTGGAAACCTTTTGTACTCTCAACTGAACTTTCTTTAAATCACTTTGTGCCAGATTTAAATCAGTTGCTTGGTCTGATGCTCACATATGAGCAAGATCTGAAAGGAGATGGAGATAAAGGACAAAGCTCTGCAATGTACATGAAGAAAAAGAAGAAAGACAAAGGTAAGTCAAAAGATGAAGAAGAGTCGAGCGCTCAGGCTTATTATGCTAGAGGTAAAGGCACCAGAAAAGCAAGAGGTTTTGGAAGAGGAAGAAGTAGTCAGAATACCAACAAGAAAGCTTGCTGGATTTGTGGACTAAGTAATCATCTGGCGCATGACTGTTGGCACAACCAACAGGGATCAAATCAAAATCAGAACAGTAATAGCAGAGGCAAAAGCGGAAGATATCAAGGTAACTTCCAAAAGGGTAGACATAATCAAAGAGGAGGCTACGGTAGAGGTGGAACAAGAAGTTGGGGACAGGGCCAATCCTACAACACCACCTACAACAACTATGCAAATGACACACAGAATGAAAATCATACATCATTGATGATGAACTCAATCAGCACATCTGATAACGAAGATCTAAAGGTATTTTACATTGACTCTGGATGTTCTAATCACTTGTCAAGAAACATAGAACTGATGTCAGAACTGGAAAAAGGAAGTTTGAGTCATACTGTTCAAACAGGTGACAATACAAGACATAGCATACATTCAATTGGAAAGGTGAAATGTAAGAGTGGAGCAGATTTGCTAACCAATGTTTTGTATGTTCCGACAATACCAAAAAATCTGATTAGTGTGGGACAGATAGTTGAGAAGGGATTTCAGGTCAGATTTACAAACAAAGGAGTATTTGTAGAAGATCCCAAGAACGGATATAATCAGATTGTCTCTGGTAAGAAAGAAGGTAGACTCTTTACTTTAAGAGTACAAGGGAACATTGGCCAAGCGTTGCTCACACATGATGAAAAGGTGATTACAGAACTTGATCTCTGGCACAAGAGATTAGGTCATTTCAATGAAAAAGGAATCAAAGCTATGATAGCGAATCAGTCTGTACTGGGATTACCGAACGTTCAGAACCAACATATGATTCACAAATGCGAAGCTTGTCAGATGGGAAAAGCCCACAGGTTACCTTTCCAGAAGAAAGGATTCAAACATGATGGTGTGCTAGAACTCATACATACAAATGTAAGGGGACCAACAAAAGAAGGATCAATCAGCGGATCAAGGTATTATGTCCTTTTCATTGATGATGCAACAAGATGGATAACTCTTTATGTTTTGAAAAAGAAATCAGAAGTGTTTGGAGCCTTCAGACACTTTCATACATATGCTGAAAGACTCACAGGTCAAAAGCTTAAAAGACTGAGGTCTGATGGAGGTGGAGAATACTTCTCCCGAGAGTTCAATGATTACCTTTGGAATGCAAGTATCAAGAGAGAAATAACATGCAGGTATACACCACAACAAAACGGTGTAGCAGAAAGAAGGAACCGATCTCTAGTCGAGTTTGCACGAGCTATGCTAAAAGAAAAGAATTGTCCAGATTATCTTTGGGCTGAAGCTGTAAATACAGCTACATACTTGGTAAACAGATTACCGTGTACAGCGTTAGAAGGAATGACCCCTTATGAAGCCTGGTGGGGAAAGAAGCCAACACTTGATCATTGTAAAGTGTTTGGATCAGTCGCTTATGCTTATATACCGTCTCAACTGAGACATAAGCTTGAACGGAAAGCAAAGAAATATGTGTTCGTCGGATATGATGAAAAGCAGATGGGTTACAGGTTATGGAGTCCTCTAACCAAACAATTTACTGTTTCCAGAGATGTAACATTTGATGAACAAAAAAGTTGGTATGCAGATCAGAGTCATACAGCTGAAGAATTTGAAGAAGAGATAAAAAGAAAAGAGAAAGGTAAATCAATCATGCAGGTGAATAAAGATGAAGATTATATGCAGGCAAGTACGTCCAGGACCGGATCAGGCACGAGAAACGAAGATGAAGAAGTGTATTCAGATACACATGAAGAGTTCAAACCAAGAAGGTCAAACAGGAATAGAAGACAACCGGAAAGGTACTCGTATGATACATCGTATATAACTCAGAAAGATTATGCATATATGGTCAAAGATGATGATGAACCTCAGAGCTATGATGAAGCTAAAGGCAAGAAGCAATCGGAAGAAGCAATGGAAGAAGAATTCAGCGCACTGGAAGAGAACAAGACATGGGAGCTTGTTCCAAAACCAAAAGGTAAGAAAGTAATCGGAAATAAATGGGTTTTCAAAGTTAAGAAACTTGCAGATGGAAGGATAGCCAGACATAAAGCGAGACTGGTTATCAAGGGCTATGCTCAGACGCATGGCATAGACTATGACGAGACGTTTAGTCTGGTGGCAAAGATGTCAACCATAAGGACTGAATGGATATATTTTAGACGAAGTCTACATGGAACAACCAGAAGGTTTTGTAAGTTCCAGATACCCAAACTTTGTTTGCAGATTAAAGAAAGCACTTTACGGACTGAAGCAAGCTCCAAGAGCTTGGAACTATAGACTTGTGAAGTATCTCAATGAACTCGGATACCAAAGTTCGAAGGCAGATGCAAGTCTACTCATCAAAAGAACAGAAGAAGGAATGATCTACATTTGCATTTATGTAGATGGCATAATAATTACAGGTACCTCAGATGCAGGAATCACAGAGGTGAAGAAACTGCTCGAAAAGGTATTCAATCAGTGACTTGGGAAAGTTATCATACTTTCTAGGTATGGAAATCACATATACAGATCATGGTGTATATGTTACGCAAAAAGGGTATCTCCTAAACTTACTGAAGAAGTTTAATATGGAGAATTGCAGAGAAGCTTCAACACCGCTTGAAGTAAATCATAAACTTAGTAAATATGATGGTACAGAGTTCAAAGATATGAAGAAGTATCAGTCGTTTGTAGGAAGATTAATTTACGCTACGCTAACAAGACCGGATCTCAGCTATCCAGTGAGAGTGCTTTCACAATTTATGCATTGTCCGACAGATCAACATTGGGTTGCAGGACAAAGAGTTCTTAGATATATCAAAGGAACTATAAAGGAAGGATTATATTATCCTTTTACATCAGATATAAAGTTGAGAGCATTCAGTGACTCAGAGTGGGCAGGAAGTCAAGATGACAGAAGATCAACGCACGGGTATATGATATACCTAGGAGATAAGCTAGTAAGCTGGTGCTCAAAGAAACAGCATACAGTAGCTTTATCGTCAACAGAAGCCGAATACAAAGGACTCGTAGAAGCAGCGAAAGAAGTAATATGGATGTAGACCTTGCTCAAAAGCATGGGGATTGATCAAGGAATACCAATTATACATGGAGACAATATGAGCTCTCTATATCTTGCAGCGAATCCGGTGTTTCACGCAAGAACAAAGCACATAGAAATTCAGTATCATTTCCTCAAGGAAAAGGTAATGGAGAAGGAGATAGAAATAGTCTACACTCCTACGAAAGATCAGATAGCAGATATCTTGACGAAAAGCTTGGATGGAACAAAGACAAGCAGATTAAAAGAAATGGCAGGTATAAAAGAAACAAAGATATATGAAAGACCGCAAGAGGTCAAATTAGTGATTGAGGGGGAGCTATTGAGGAATCACTCACGAATTTGACATACAGACATAAAAGAAAAAGAAAAAGAAAAGAAGCAGAATCTTCAGAAAATCAAAAGCGTCAGTTGTACAGCGTGCGGAATCAGTCCGTTAACCAGAATTAAGAATTGTACGAGTAACAGAGAAATAAACCGCGGTGGGTGCAATAATGCGCGCATAACGTGAATTAAAGAATGAGAGCAGGAAGAGCGCAGAAGAAACGTGTATATATATATATATATATATATATATATATATATATATATATATATATATATATATATATATATATATATATATATATATATATACCAAGGATTGAAGGACTAGGATGATGAGAGGACATGATGAGGAAGAGATGATGAGGTGATGAGAGATCGCGTATGACTAAAGAGAGAGAGAGTGAGAAGTTCTCAGAAGACGCCATAGATCGCGTACGTACAGATGAATAACAGAAACCTGGAATGTCAGGTATTCATCTGAGAGGGATGGTAATAAGAAACTACTCAGTGTAGGAGAGTTTCTACAGCTTGAGCAAGAAGAGGCCAAGCTAATTTGTACACATCTTCTCTAATAGAAAACACATGTTCATGTGGAAGTTTGCGTGCACTGTTCGCATGTGAAGAATTTGAGTTTTTCGTGTTACAATAGAAAGTTCGTTAACTATTAACAGTTACAGTTCGTTACTAAACGTGTCCCTCGGTACTCTCTCAGTAAACGAATGTCTCGGTCAAAGATATCTCAGTAAACGCATTTTCGGTCAATTATAGTTTTCTCAGAAAGCGGGTTTTTCGGTAGAACAACGAAGTATATCTTGCAGTAGAACTCGAAGCTTTTTATGAGACATAGCTCATCTTGTAGCTAGACGTCTCTACTTTTAGGTGATCACAGTTTTCGGTGGAATGGATATGTACACACAGTACAAAGTCTAACCGGAAAGTGGCACTTCAGAACTATGAAGGTTTCTTTAAACTTCAAGAAGAAGTTCATTCAGTGAAGGAAGTTCACGTATTACTTCCTTACTTCGCATAAATTCATTTGAAGTAGTCACGAGCAGAATCAACGATTCATTCCGGTGATATTCTGATAAAATTTCAGTGACGTCCCAGTGACAGTCCGATGAAGTTCCGGTGGAATTCAAGTTGCAGTTTAACACAGTTAAGCGACAGTAATCCTGCTAAGCTACTGTTGATTACAGAGGTGTTCTGTATCACTCTAGCTTAGCTCTCTATTCGGTGGCGTGGCAATTTCTACAGGCCTGACAAGGTTCAAGCCTTTGTCGTGACGACCATCGTCAACGATATCTGAGCGAAACTTAATCGCCCACAAGCAGGACTTAGCTTTCTACTTTCAAAAGCTATTGGTCGACCATCTTGGCTTAGTACTGCTCCTACTGCAAATAAACTTGCATCTGTTTCTAATTGGAAAGGCTTGTTCGGATCTACAATTTGTAGAGCTGGGGCCGAAGCTAAAGCAAGTTTAAGTTCTTGAAATCTCTTTGCTTGTTCCTCTTTCCTATTTATCTTCTGATGCTTCCCTTTGAGTTGGTATGTCAAAGGTACTGCTATTTTAGCATACCCAGCCAGAAACTTTTGATAATATCCAATCAATCCGAGAAAACTTTGTAGTTTTCGAACAGTCTTGGGCTCAGGCCAGTTAAGAATCGTTTGGAATTTATCTAGGTCAACTTTGATTCCTTCCGCGAAAATGATCTGGCCTAGATACTTTACTTCGGGGGTAAGAATTCACATGTTGACTCTTTACCGTAAAGTTGATTATCGCAAAGTAACTCAAAGACTTTCTTCAAGTGCTCTAGATGATTTTCATCATCAGTACTATCGATCAGTATATCATTGCGAAAATCAACTACAAATTTTCCCAAGTACGGCTTAAGCACTTGATTCATTAAAGTCATAAATGTTGCAGGCGCATTTGTCAACCTGAACGGCATCACTAAAAACTCGTAGTGACCATACTTAGTTCAAAAGGCTATCTTGGGAATATCATCATCTTTGATTCTGATCTGATGATAACCTTGGCATAAATCAATCTTTGAAAAGACTTTAGCTCCCTTTAGGCTATCAAAAAGATCTTCAACCAGTGGCATGGGATACTTATTCTTTATAGTAAGATTGTTTAATGCCCTATAGTCCACACACAACCTTAAAGTTCCATCTTTCTTTTGTACAAGAAGGATGGGCGCGGCCCAAGGAGACTGGCTTGGCCGAATAAACCCTTTATCTAGATAGTCTTTTATCTGTTTCTCGACTTCTAGATTTTGGACATAGGGGAGGCGGTAAGGGTTTTGAGATTTTGGCTTGGTTCCCAAAAATAGATCGATTGCATGATCAATGTCTCCACTAGAGGATGGCAAGTCGTGGGGGAGTTCCTTAGGGAACACCTCTTTAAATTCCTTCATTAATTCATTAAATTTAACATACACTTCATGAGGAATAAAAGACGAGACATAAGAAACTTGATTTATATTATCAGAATCTATTACATCAGTGCTAAGAACCAAAAAATCTTGGGTCCTAGCTTCATCACTTACAAGTTTCTTTAATTATGTGTGTGAAATCAAAGGGGTGCTTGGAACATTGTGCTTGCCCTTGATCTTATACAACACCCCATCACGCTGGAATTCCAAAGTCTTTGTATAGTAGCATCTGGATAATGAAGTTCTAAGACTCCAAAGCCACTCTCTTCCTATAACCAAATCTACCCGCTCCATGTTCATAATTTGGAAGTCCAATTTATCTTTATAATCTTGGATTTCTAGTTCCAAATTTGAAATCATGGTATCCCAAATGCGAGTGTCCTACCCATGCATCATAGAGACAACATATCTATGAGGAGAGGGACTCTAAGGAAGAGACAAATTCTTTACAAGTGCATAATTTATAAAATTATGCGTAGCCGATCGTCCACCATAATCCGGACGGTGTGACCCTTGACTGACCCATGCAACTTGAACAAATCATGTGGACCAAATTCTTGAGGTTACCACATGTTTTTGGAGACTTGGCACTTATGGGTACTATCACAGTGCATGATCTGAACCTTCTTTGCACTTGAATTTTCATCCAAGTCCAAAGTTTGGATCACATGAATCTGTTGTTTCCCCTTACCTTTGTCAGTCAAAGACGCCTTATTATCTCTTCCAACTGGACAGGCCCTACTACGATGTCCTAGCTTGAGGCATTTAAAACATAAATTTTCCTTTTGTGCTCTAACATGATCTTCTTGAGCAAGCACGTGTCTAAAAATACGAGGTTTTTTAGACATATGTTCAGACAATCTTGGCCCTTTGCCCTTTCGCTTAGTGTTATTCTTTTGGGAATAACCACTATCTTGTTGGACATCTAAACGAGAATTATCCTTATAAATCTGTGCAACCTTAATCGCTTCATCAAGCGATTTAGGTGCGTGTCTCTTCACCTCATTACGGATTCACTGATTAAGTCCTCTGACAAAACCACGAAGCCGATGGAAGTCATCTAGGTTTTTTAGTTTCAGAATAACATCTCGATATTCTGAAATGTAAACCCAATAATGAACTTCCTTTCTGTTGAATTCTATCCCTCGCCTCCCAATTACGTTCCTCCTCATTCTCGAGGAGAAACTCTTTCTTAAAGAGACGTGTGGACTCAACCCAGGTTGAGGGTTTTTTATGAGTCTCAGAGAGACTCATCCACCACGTATAAGCCTTAGGGCCTAGTGATAAACTGGCCTCTACCACTCTCACATGCTCGGGGGTGCTCTTAAGTTGGTGGACATCATGTCACTTTTCTAAGAACGTCAGAACAGCATCCTTATTCATATCCTTATCTTCGCCTGAGAAGTAAGGTGGACACAGATCTTTTCCTAAGGAAAGATCTATGGGACGACTTTGACCTACTGCTTGCCCCGATGTATTAGCAAAAAGTGGAGCGGTAGGAGTCATCAAACTAAGATGACTCATGCTACCAGTCACGGGAAATAACTCTGCTTGGGAGATGGATATAGCTAGATCCTTCTCCATCAAACAAACATCGATGAGGTTGCTATCGTGTCGCTATGGCTACCAAGAGTAGCCCTACCTACCTCCTTGGGCTTTTGGAGTAAGTCTAAAATAGCCCTAAGGTGACTTTGAACTCCATCAAAATATTGACGAAGTTCTGCAACTTTTGTCGGGACATTGGACACACGTCCAAGGTCTTTCTCTACTCTCAACATCCTACCTTCAAGATCTTTCCTCTCATTTAAGGTGGTGTTGATATCCCCTTGCATCGTGGCTCCCTCAACATCTAAATTTAACGCCTTCTTATCTATGTTCAATGCATCACATACATGACTAGGAAATGAAACAATTGGTGCAGATGTGTGCAATGCAGGTAACACTATTGGTGGTCTAGTCATGAATGAGGA
Organism: Ceratopteris richardii; assembly: GCA_020310875.1. Classification (NCBI taxonomy): domain Eukaryota; kingdom Viridiplantae; phylum Streptophyta; class Polypodiopsida; order Polypodiales; family Pteridaceae; genus Ceratopteris; species Ceratopteris richardii. The sequence continues at coordinate 23,761,385 of CM035431.1, read as the reverse complement.
TGTTACTAGAATAGGAACTGAAACATACATCGATGCACTTGTACTACTTGTCAAAGCGGCGTGGCTAGAAGTCCCTTCCATCACACACAGTCCGTATACAAACTCACTTAGATTCCTAACGTAAGTGGTGTGTGTGATAAAATTTAAAGGTACAATGCACAAATTCACAAGAAAACTTCCCCATTTAATTTGTGCTTTGTAGTAGACTCTATTCTAGCAAAGAGCACTAGAATAATGATGTAGCTTGATCCTCAAGGTCTTCGCTTGTCCTTCCTTCAATCTTCTCTAAAGACTTGGGCTATTTCCATCTTTGATCACCAAGGATATGCAGTCGATTTTGGTTGGGAAAATCAACAAGGTCAAAAAGCAATAATCCAAGTAGACTTGGCTTGGGATTAGCAGAGATTAGACTAAAGAAAATGAAGAAAAAATTACAGAAAGATATCACCGATAGCAGGTTGCCTTAACGGTTAAGACGTTTCGCAGTAGACTTGAGGTATTGGGTTCGATACCCGTGTACCCACAGCTTGTGTAATATGTTTTGTTTCTTGCTTCTGATACTTCTGCGCGATTATATAACTATCTGTAATGCTCGAAGAGAGTCTGTTGTCACCATAGAAACTCGACGTTGTGGTATAAACCAATCTCGGGCGTGGCCAATTTGGGGCATGTGCAGAGGTCAGGGGATCAATTCCTTCTTTCTGCGATCTCCTTTTGCTCTGTTGTTAGAAGTTATGGACTTCTACAACACATAACAAAGTCAAAATAGATGTTTAGAACATGCGACTGGATTGCTGCCTTGGATTAGAGGATGCCCTTCACGTTGGGAGGTTGATGGTTCGAACCCGTTCGCCATCTTCACTTTTGATCTTGATAAAGAAGCTTTCAACAACGTCGATTAAAGATAGTGATGAAAAGCGCAGAGGTTAAGATCATATCCATATGATTTTACCCATTCCTTGGTCTACTCACTTTGAGTTTCTCACACTCTTTTCATTTTGTGAGTGCATATAATTTGTTGCCACACAAAGTTTGCACTAGCCATTTTGGCATAGTTTTTACCTCCTCAATATCAACTCTCTCATCAACAAGTGCATCATGCAAATCTCCATCAAAAATGGAATGATCTGCATCATTATATGAAACCTATAAAGGCTGAGAAGTTGCCTCATTAAGACCACCACTAGATTGTCCACCTGTAAAAAGAGGCAACAAAGTATCATACATTTCTTTGGAGCTAACAGCTGTCTCCTTAGTATATGAAAGTAACGAATGAATAGCATCTTCCACAAAAACAACATCACGGCTAACCAAAATGCATTTAGTTTGTGGATGATACAGAGGATAGCATTTGCTTTCAGAACTATACCCAACAAAAATACATTTCATTATCTTATCATCCAATTTTCTGCATTTTTGTTTAGGCACTAATGCATATATCAAACAACCAAAAATGCGTAGATGAGCAACAGATGGCTTGCGACCATGCCAAGCCTCATATGGAGTGATATACTATAGCACTTTAGTGGGACACCTAAGTAACTCCTCAGATGACAAGGCATTTGGATTGCCTTTCATCATTAAACAAAGAGTAGAAGCAAAACTCTAATATGAATCAGGAAGACCATTCAGAACGGTCTACATAAGTGAGCTATCTAGTATAACTTCATCAACAAAAATAAATTGTTCCTTCAAGTCTTTGATCTTTGTCAAAATACTATCCATAGAATCACCGTCATTTATATGCTCACTCTCCAACTTTTTTCGGAGTTAAGAAATATGAGCCTCATTCCTTGCCTGATACAATGTGGTAAGTGTATCCCCAAGCATCCTTAGCTCTTCTGCAAGAGTGAATGTGAGGAATAATGGCACGTTGACAGACAAGGCTATCAATGCATGTGCCTGAGCATCTCTACCATCCCAACAAATTTGCTCTACAGTAGGTACAATAGGAACCTCAACACAAACAAGAATCTACAGACTATCACCATCTTTGATGCCATCTGCATCAACTTCAATATCTGTATTTGTAGGTCTAATATGACATTTTTTGACACCTTGCACAATGTTCCACAATCTTTTTGTGACCAATACATGATGCATCATATAATCCCACAATGGGTAATTCATACCATCCAACTTATCCTCAAAAACCAACATACAAATACATCATTGCTTTCAGCCATGGCCACTGACTAAAATACCCTAATGCATAAAAATGACTATATCTAAAGAAGTTGAATAGAACTACCCTCACAAGTTCTACTAAATCTGTCATAGACTTTGAGACACTTATATCGGTGAACCAAAACCTATATATAACTTTGGCACAAAAAGACAAAATAACCTACAGGAGTGCTGTGATAGTGTGTTCAAAGGCCAAAACGAGCTTCGATCGTGATTTTGTGTGATTTTGAGACTGTGACTGGAGAGGTGTTGATGATGCTCTAGATGAAGTGACTATGTGCTCTGAAGTAATTCGATGGTGATGCACCACGATGCGCTCTCCTTCTCGAGAGCTCCATGACGATATCCTTGGAGTAGAAAACTGAGATCCTAATGCTGCACACAGTACTCCGCACAGAGGTTGCAGAATATGCAGGAAAGCATAGTACACATGGAGCACGAAGACAAACTTCTTGTTGGAGTTAGACGTCTCCGGAAGCACGCGAATAGCACAAGGAAGAAGAAGAAGCTTGAAGCACAACACACAATACTGAATGCATTACTAGAGAATGTACAAAGTTAAGTAGCCCATTAGGGCAATAGGCATATATACAAGCTGGGGGAAAAAAACCTCCTAAAGAGGGAAAAAAGTACCCCGGCGATCCTAGTGTGTTCACACACATCACTACCTAAATATATCAACAAATCCCCCTTGGAAGTGATGCGGTGAACAAGGAGCTGGCACTCATGTATAAGGAAGTGCAAGGCTATGTGGAAATCACTCCACAAAAGGAAGTAAGCCCAAAGCTTTGCGGAAAGCTTCAAACTTCTCCCTAGGCAGAGCCTTCGTGAAAAGGTCTGCAATGTTCTCCTGTGTGGGCACATATGCCAAGCTGATCTCCCCAGCAGAGAACCTCTCCCTGACATAGTGATAATGCACCTCAATGTGCTTAGTGCGAGCATGGAACACAGGGTTCCTCGCAACTGCCAATGCGCTCTGACTATCAGTGAAGATGGTGGTAGCAAAATTCTCACCAACACCCAAATCAGCCATAAGGCGTCTGAGCCACACACACTCAATTGTCGCTGTGAAAGCTACCCTATACTCAGTCTCACAACTAGAAGTGGCCACACTAGGCTGCTTCTTGCTCAACCAAGATATACATGAGCTACCAAGCATGAAGCCAAAGCCACTAGTGGACACACGAGTGTCATAGCAACCAGCCCCATCAGAGTCAGAAAAAAATCTGGCAGTGGTGATCCCCCCATGGGATAAAACAACCCAAGTAGTCGAGTACCACTCAAGTAGCGAAAGATGTGCTTAACCGCCTGCCAATGCTTGACTCCTGAGCAATGCATAAACCTGCTCATCTATGAGACAGCAAACTGAATATCTGGCCGAGTAATGCACAAGTAAATCAAGCATCCAACAGCTTGCTGATAGAGAACAGCATCAAATGCATCTCCAGCATCATGAAGACTCAATCGTAAACCTATCTCCATAGGAGTGGCAATAGGCTTACAATCTTCAAGGCCAAAACACTGCAATAATGTGTCAATATATTTCGTTTGACACAAAGCCATTCCACCATCAACTTTCATAAATTGAATGCACAAATAGTGATGCAAATGCCCCAAATCAGACATCTCAAATGAGGCATGCAAATCAGCCTTAAAATCAGCAATATGCTTCTCAATAGGACCAGTGAGCAGCATGTCGTCAACATAGACAACAATGATCAGAAGCACATCATAAACACGCTTAACATATAAGGTGCTTTCAGTTGGACTATTCTCAAAACCATGTGCAACCAGATAGGCATGTATCTTCTCATACCAAGCACGTGGTGCTTGCTTTAAACCATATAAAGCCTTCTTTAACCTGCAAACCTGGTTTTCATGCCCTTTCTTCACAAAGCCACAGGGCTCAAAAACATACACTTCTTCATGCAAGTCACCATTCAGAAATGTTGTTTTAATGTCCAACTGACATTCCAACCATGATGGGCTACAAGTGCACAAATGCTCGGAACAGTAGTCATACGGCATGTAGGTGCAAAGGTCTCATCAAAATCAATGCCTCTTTCCTACGCATAACCCTTTGCAACAAGCCTAGCCTTATACCTGTCAACTATACCATCAGGTTCACGCTTCAGCTTGTATACCCACTTAGTGCCAATGGCCTTCTTGCTAGGAGGCAAGTCACATAAAGACCATGTACCATTCTTCATTATAGCATCATATTCAGATTGCATAGTAGCCATCCAATATTCTGAATTATGTGCTTCATCAAAAGAAACAGGCTCATTCTCATCACAGAGACTAGACGCAGCCATAGCATAGCAATCTGATGCAAAGGAGGCACTATGAGAGCCGGAACGAGTACGATATGACAAAGGTGCATCTAATTTGCTGTCATGCAAAGTCTACACCAGCCATTTTGGCATAGTTTTTGCCTGCTCAATATCAGCTCTCTCATCAACAAGTGCATCATGTAACTTTGCATCAGAAATGGAATGATCTGCATCATCATACGAAACCTGCAAAGGTTGAGAAGTTGCCTCATTAGGACCAGCACTAGACTATCCACCTGTAAAAAGAGGCATCAAGGTATCATACATGTCTTTGGAGCTAACAGATGTCTCCTTTGTACAGGAAAGCAATGGCTGAATAGCATCTTCCACAAAGACAACATCACGGCTAACCAGAATGCATTTAGTTTTTGGATGATACAGACGATAGCCTTTACTTTCAGAACTATACCCAACAAAAATACATTTTATTGCCCTATCATCCAATTTCCTGCGTTGTTGTTCAGGCACTAGTGCATATGCCAAACAACCAAAAACACGCAGATGAGCAACAGATGGCTTGCGGTCATGCCAAGCCTCATATGGAGTGATAGACTAGAGCGCTTTACAAGCTGCAATTTCTGCGTAGCCCGAACTGAACCATGTTTTGGAAAGGAGGAACGCTACATTTTGCCCAAAATATAGCCATCACATACATGTTTTCCAGGTGCCTCAAGCTTGGGCAAAGAAGACACCATATCAGATTTCTGCAGGCATAGCAAACTAGCAAAATTCAGATGACCAAAGCGTGCATGCCAAAGCTTTGCATCTCACATAGCCTGAGAATCATGTACTGCACATGCCAAATCATTCACAGATCTTTCATAGTCTATGAGCTTATACAACCCACGACATAAAATGCTAGAAGCAATAATATCGCCATTTGATAGATCATGAATTGTACATCTGTCATCAACAAATTTCACAACCAAGCCAATCTTGGCTAATGCAAAAACTGATAACAGATTCTTCTTGATCCCTCACACAAATAGAGCATCTGACAAGGTGAAAGAACTACCATCAGCAGTAGTCAGAATGATCTTACCAACTCCCATAATAGGATAAGAGGAGTTGTTGGCGCATGTGATAGTATTTCCTGTAGGGGCAGGCTCGAGTGAAGAGAAGAAACTGTGCTGCGAGGTAATATGTTCGGTCGTCCCACTGTCAAAGTACCAAACATCTGAATCTACTACAGACATGCACTGCTCATGAGAAGATGGGTCAAAACTGCAAACAGTAGTAAACGCCCATTCTTCTTCCTGCACAAGATTAGCAGACTCTGTTTTTTGCGTAGAGGCTTCTGCAACAACCATTCCAGCCTCCTTTTTCTTTGCCTCTTTTGCAGCCAGTTTTGGGCAGTTCTTTATGATATGATCATTCCCTTTATAGTACTTACAAAACAATTTCTTCTTTTCTGATTTTTTCTCATCTTTATCTTCCTTCTTGGAATATGCAGAATTAGCAGATTTCTGCTTACTAGTTGAAGAGCTCTATTTTCCTTTGCCCTTCTGACTAGCCAGGAAAGCTTGATCTGCAACTCGCATAATGGACCTGTTTTGCCTGGACGAGGCATTTGGATTGCCTAGACTCCTCAAATGATAAGGCATTTGGATTGCCTTTCCTTATCAACCGAAGAGTAGAAGCAAAACTCTGATATGAATCAGGAAAACCATTCAGAACAGTCTGCACAAGTGAGTTATCTGGTATAACCTCATCAGCAGAAATCAACTGTTCCTTCAAGTCTTTGATCTTCGTTAGGAAACTGTCCATAGAATCACCTTCATTCATGTGCTCACTCTCCAACTGTTTTCGGAGGTAAGCAGCACGAGCCTCATTCCTAGCTTGTGGTAAGTGTATCCCAAGCATCCTTAGTTGTTCTACAAGAGCGAATGTGAGGAATAATGGTATGTTTGATAGACAAAGCTATCAATGCATGTGCCTGGGCATCTCTGCCATCCTAGCGAATCTGCTCTACAGTAGGTGTAGCAGAAACAGCAACACAAACAGGATTCTGTAGAATACCATCTTCGACACCGTCTTCATCAGCTCCAGCACCTGTATTTGCAGTACCTGTAGTCAGAGGTGTAACAGGACGTCTTTCAACACCCTGCACAATGTTCCACAATCCTTTTGCAACCAATACATGTCGCATAATATAAGCCCATAATGGGTAGTTGGTACCATCCAACTTATCCTCAACAGCCAACATACGGAATACATCACTGCTTTCAGCCATGGCCGGTGAGTAAAATACCTTAATGCAAAAAATTGATTGTATCTCAAAAAGTTGAAAAGAACTACCCCAACGAATTCTGCTAGACCTGTAGCAGACTTCGAGACGCTTATACTGGCAAACAGAAACTGATATATACCTTTGGCATAAAAAGACGAAATAGCCTGCACAAGCACTACGATAGTGCATTCAGAGGCCAAAATGAGCTCAGATCGCGATTTCGGCACCAGACAGCAAAGCTGTTTTGATCTCGAAAACACACTGAGTATGCTCACCAAATTTTGTGCGATACTGAGACTGCAAACGGAGGAGTGTCGACGGTGCCCTAGATGAAGTGATGACCTGCTCTGATACCAATTGTTGGAGTTAGACATCTGCGGAAGCACGCGAACAGCACAAGGAAGAAGAAGAAGCTTGACTTACAACACACAATACTGAATGTATTACTAGAGAATGTACAAAGATAAGTAGCCCATTAGGGCAATAGGCATTTATACAAGCCGGGGGAAACAACTTCCCAAAGAGGGAAAAAAGTGCCCCGGCGATCCTAGTGTGTTCACACACATCACTACCTAAATATATCAACACTTCTTAGGTCTTACAAATGCGATCGAACTTACAGTATGTGACTAACCAAGCCACTATATGTTTTATTAAGGAACATATACAAAGAACTGTCTAGTGGCCATTTGGCCTTTCACATGGACACTAACAGTAACATGCTCTGATATCGATTGTTGGAGTTCGAGGTCTCCAGAAGCATGCGAACAGCACAAGGAAGAAGAAGAATCTTGGAGCAACACACAATACTGAATGTATTACCACTAGAATATAGAAAGATAAGTAACATGTTAGGCATATAGGCACATATACAAGCCCGGGGAAAAAAACCTCCTAAAGAGGGAAAAAAGTGCCCTGGTGGTCCTAGTATGTTCACACACACCACTACCTAAATATATCAACACATTTGAACCATCTAGTGATCTCTATTTCCCTCCAAATTTGGACCACATATAGCTAATTTCAATGATATAAGTTTTAAACTACTTGTAAAATTGAGTCTTTCAAATTACCAAAATACTCAGCCTCTATACCTGCAATATTTTAAGAAATTACAAAGGCTAACTTTCACTCTTTTAGTTATATCTCCTAAATGGAGATATATCTCATCTTGAGCTTTTCTAAGCACCATCTTTATGTGTTTAGATAATCTTAAAAACAAAAATCACTAAAATTGAATATATAAGATAAGAGAGCTAATAAGCTCTAAGTGACATGGTCTCTGGTCATTGAGTAGATTCTAGAGGTTCCATGTGTAGAGATCATTTGAACTATCGAACAAATTTCAAAACTAATGAAAATTAATGAGGAAAACATTCATCTAGTATGCCTACATATGAATAAAAAATTATTGGATTTATTTTTTAAGAGAAATGCCCTCGCTAAGAGGCCTCTATTCCTTGTTTTAGGCCTTTGCCAGCATTAACAACACCTCTAGTGTAGAGCTCATTTGACCTTTGTAAAATAATCCAAAAGAATTGAAATTTGGCTGGTTATAACTAAATCCTCTAAGATACCTTCTCTCCAAATTTCAGTAAATTTAGGCATTCAATCAAAGAGAAAGATCCAAATTCGTTTGAGGCTACTACCTCTCTATCTATTTCCACAATTATGTTTGAAACTTAAAAATTGTGAGGCATGTTAATCCTTTTAAATTAGCATGCTAATACATCCTTTGGGATGGATTATGAAATGGTAGAATACTCGTGCACACGCCAGTCATCTGACATTGGCCAAATCAAATTAGTAATCCCAATCACCGCGTGGAAATGGAATCTTTATATATGATCTACTTGTCAAATGTAAGTGCACATTGATGGATGTCGTTGTAGTCATTATGCTTCTTGAACATTCATTAATTCTTATATTGAAGAACGACATGGAAGCATGTGATGATTTGATGTATGATCATTAACATAGCACAATCTTGTGCCAACTAGGAACATAATTGTAAATCAGTTCTTCATACATATTCTTCGATGAAAAGTTATTCATGTGCTCATGGATTACTAACTACTTACAACTATGATGCATAGAAAGGCATCCTTGACATGGATTTACATAGTTTCAAGAGTCACTTCATGTATGTGACTCTTTACATGTCACTTGAAGAAAAATTTAGCTTTTTCTTGAGAAATCTATCCTCCAACCTTCTCTTAGACATAAATATCTATGATAAAGATTGATTACGTTTGTCCCTCTTTGTCTATATACAATGAAATTCTTTAGGTTAACTTAACATTCACAAACTTGGTCATGTACTACCAAAATCTTACTCATCCTAACGATGAGAAAATTGTTTCTATATTTCCATAGTGATGTGTGTGAACGCACTTAGGATCATCAGGGCATTTTTTTCCCTCTTTAGGAGGTTTTTTTCTTTGGCTTTTATATATGCCTATAACCCTAACGGATTACTTATTCTTGTACATTCACTTGGTAATACATTAATATTGTGTGTTGTGCTCCAGACTTCTTCGTCTTCCTCATGTTGTTCGTGTGCTTTTGTAGAACTCAAACTAACAACAATTGGTATTAGAGTAAGTCACTGCTTCATCTAAGGCATTCTCAAAAATGTTCTAGTCATAGTTTCATAATCACACAAAAATTGGTGAGCATACTTAGGGTGATTAGGAGTTCAAAAATGCTTCGTATTATGGTGCCAAAATTGGGACTTGAGCTTGTTTTGACCATCAAATGCACTATTTTATTGCTTGTGCCGGCAATTTCATCCTTTTGTGCCAAACATATATACAGGTTTTAGTTCACGAGCCTTGATGTCTTCTATAGGTTTAGTAGAGCTTGATAGGGTAGTTATGTTTAACTTTTTGAGATACAATCATTTTTTTTTACATTAGAGTACTTTATTCAGTGGCCATGCTAAAAGCAATGATGTATTTCGTATGTTGCCTATTGAGGATAAGTTGGATGGTACCAATTACTAGTTATTGGCATATATGATGCATCTTGTATTGGTAGCAAAAGGATTGTGGAATATTGTGCACAGTGTTGAAAACAACCTACTAAACCCACAAATACAATTATTGGTACTGATGGAGATGGCGTTGAAGATGACAATCTTCAAATTCTTGTTCGTGCTCCAGTTCTTGTTGCACGCACTACAAAGAAACTTTGTTGGGATGACAGAGATACTCAGGCACATGCATTGATAGCTTTATCTATCAATTGTACCATTATCCCTCATATTCACTCTTGGAAAATAGCAAATGATGCTTGTGGGACTTACCACTTTGTACTAGGCAAGAAATGAGGAGGCTCATGTTGCTAACGTTCGAAAACAATTAGAGAATGAATATATAAGGACATTCTATGGCATTTTTTTGACAAAGATCAAAGATTTGAAGGAGCAGTTGATTTCTATTGATGAAGACTTACCAGATAGTTCACTTGTGTTAATTGTTCTTAATGGTCTTCCTAATTCATATAAGATTTTTGCTTATACTCTTTGTTTGATGATGAAAGGAAATCCAAATGCCTTAACATTTGAGGAGTTAATCTCTACTTTGTTGCAAGAAGATCAATCTAGGTAGAACGGGTCCATTATGCATGTAGAAGATCAAGCTTTCTTAGCTAGTTAGAAGGGCAAAGGTAAATGGACCTCATCTACTAGTAACCAAAAATATATTAATTCTACACAGTTAAAAAAGGAAGACAAAGGTGAGAAGAAAATAGAAAAGCAGAAACAATTGTGCAAATATTGTAAAGGAAATGACCATTTCATAAAGAGTTTTGTCCAAAACTGGTTGCGAAAGAGGCAAAGAAAAAAATAGGATGGAATGGTCTTTGCATAGGCCTCTACACCTAAACAGAGTCTTCTAGTCTTGTGCCGAATGAAGAATGGGTGTTTACTACTATTTGTAGTTATGAACCATCTTCTCATGCATAGTGTATGTTTGCAATAGGCTCAGATGTTTGGTACTTTGATAGTGGAACAACCAAACATATTACCTCGTAGCATAGTTTCTTTAGTTCACTTGAGCTTGGCCCTACACAAAATATTGTGACATGCACTAAAAGCTCCTCTTATCCTCTAGGGATCAAGAAAACTCTATTGTCAATTTCAACATTAGCCAAGATCATCTTTGTTGTCAAATTTGTTGATGACATATGTAGAATTCATGATATGTTAAATGGCAATGTTATTATTGCTTTTGGCATTCTATGTTGTGGGTTTATAAGCTCATAGTCTATTCAAAATCTATGAATCATTCACCATGGGCAGTTCAAAAATTCTCATGCTATCTCAAATGCAAAGCTTTAGCATGCATGCTTTGTGAAGTAATTCGATGTCGATGCACCACAGTGCGCTCTCCTTCTTGAGAGCTCCACGACGATATGCTCGGAGTAGAAAATCGAGCTCCCGAGGCCACACACAGTACTTTGCATAGATGCTCCAGAATACACAGAAAACATAGTGCACAAGGAGCACAAAGACAAACTTCTTAGGTCTTACAAATGCGATCGAACTTACAGTCTCTGACTGACCAGGCCACTATATGTTTTATTAAATAACATATACAAGGAAGTGTCCGGTGGCCATTTGGCCTTCCACATGGACACTAACGGTAACAATCTCCCATGAAAGACCAATATGGCCAAAGTAACTAGGGGAGAAAAATAAAGAATGATAAAGAATACCTGAGTGTAAGTATACAAACTATAGCTCCCACCTCATGGGCATGTTACACAGTATACAAGTGATTGTATAAGATCAAGAATCAAGTAACCCCCATCAAGTGACAACAGTGTCGAAAGCTATCTTGTGGTAGAGATTTAGTCAAAGCATCTGCAGCATTATCTCGAGTGTGAACCTTCTCAAGAATAATGTGCTCAGTGGCTAAGCAATCTCTAATGAATTGATACCTCAATTCAATGTGCTTGGTCTTTGCATGATAGACCGGATTCTTGGCCAAAGCAATGGCACTCTGACTATCACTGAGCAAGCGAGGTACATGTTGACAACCAGCATAATCAGAATCAGTGTAACCAATAATGGATGCTTTCCCTCTACCTAAGCACAAACACTTGTCCTTAGTGCCACTCAAATTTCTCAAAATCATCTTGACTGCTTCCCAATGTTTCTTGCTAGGATTAGACAAATATCTGCTCACAACTCCCACTGCAAATGCAATGTCTCGTCTCATAGCTACCATAGCGTATATGAGACCGCCAACAGTAGACTGATAGGGAATTTTGGTCATGAACTCCTTTTCCTCATCTGATTTGGGGCAATCATCCTTGTTCAATTTCACATATGTGGGTAAAGGTGTACTTAATGCCTTTCCACCCTGCATATTGAACCGGTGAGGGCTATATTTTTTATACCTCCTTTAACAATAATCTAATTCTATATATGTAATATGTTATTTATTTTATTTCCTTTTGATATGGATATGCATAAAATAATTATGGAAGATAGAAGTCAAGTGGGCCCCATTGTTGAAGATATGACTAGCTCTCCCTTTAGTAAAAGAGAAATGATAAATATAGAAGGGAAATATAAAAGAGAGATGGAAAGTCTAGAATATTCAAGTGTTTAAACCTTGTCCCACTCTCTTTAGAATGAAACAAAAGTCTTTCCAAAGGCCCATAGCCCCACCACACCTTTTTGAATTTTCAACAAAGGAAACCTTTTGTTTATGCATATATCTTATATTCTTTGGCCCCAAACTCAAAGGAATGATGCATCAAAGTCAAAATTCGGTGGATTGGACCCCTTTCACACATTTGGAGGAGAAAATATCATATTTTTGTAATAAAACTCAAAATATCCAAGAAATATGTAAAAATAGGCCAAATATCACATTGTCCTGAGTCTAGAATCTTCTGGATCTTTGTAAACAATTCCTACTCCACCATACATGTAAAATATCTAGAAGATTCATCTCAAAATATCATCCCCAAATATCTCCCCAAAAGGCCTATAAAAGGACCCCTTGGGTGCCCTCCAAGAGCAGGAAGAGCTGTATGCAGGTACATGTTGTGGGTGTGGTGAGCACTCCAAACCTAGGAGAAGGAGTCTACCCTATGTCACTGTATTGAGAGAGCTATACAAGCTCTAATTTGTAAGTCCCCCATGTCTTTGTAATATTTTCTATTTCAAGCAAGTTCATTTCTCCAATTCCTTCCATTTCCATTACCCTAAACCATTGCTTATTCTATCCAATACACCCTCTCTTCTTCTCTCATGTTCTACTCCTTCCATTCTCCTTCCATCTTTTCCATCATTCCCAAACCCATTGAAGATTGTGGTATCACCTGCCTCCTCTTGTCATTGAGAATCTCTTTCTTGTGAGTGTTTTGTGTTTTCTATGTCGGTACTAACAGGGCGACGTGGAGAACCCTGCCTTAAGAGTACTTGTGTTGATTGTTCATGTGTTGGTACTAAGAGGGCAGTGTGGATCACCCTTGCCTTAAGAGTACCCTTGTGTTGATTGTGCTTAAGTATACTAAGAGGGAAGTGTGCACCCTAAGAGTTCCATTGTATTTGTGTGACAAGGCAGTGCGGACCACCCCTGCCTTGGCAGTGCTGTGTGTGTTTTTCATGTGAGTGATTTTGTAGGAGCCCGGTGTCCCTCATCTTCAAGTCCATTCTCTGTTTATGAGCTGAGCATCAAGGAAGTGTTAGAGGCCATTTCCTTAATGCCCCTCTCATAACTTGGTGCCCCCACTGAGGAACTTAATTTCATGAATTTCCAAAACCCCAACAACCAAAATTGTCCCATTCGTCCCAACCAACCTTATCAACCAAGACCCCTTCTTTCTATCTATATCACATATAGTAGAAAGATATTCTTCCAACAACGCATCGTCTATCATTTCGAGGCAGGGCGTTTGGCAGAAATCCTTGAATCTCAAGAACCCTTTATCTTTCGAGTTCTAGAATATACCCTTAGTTTCGATGTCTCCATCTTCATTCTTTTATAAGAAAGCCAATTTCAAGTTCAACCATGGCATCAATCTTCCCACACTTCTATGGAAGACCCAATGAAGATGCTGCATAGTTTTTGGAAAACTTGGAGATGGCGTACCTTGTCTCAAGAAGGGATCAAGAAGCAATCAAGCTAAAGGCTTTCCCATTGGTCCTAAAGGAGGAAGCAATAACATGGTACAACAACTTATCCAACGAAACAACAGGAAGCTGGGAAGCAGTGCGTGAAGCATTCATAGCACGATATGGAAAAAAAAGGATACACCAGAAGGATTGTGGCAACAATTGCTCTCACTAATGCAAGTCACACTTGAAGACTTTTCAAATTATGAGTCTAAGTTTGAGTTTGTGTGGATTAATTGGGAAAGTAGCCTAGGGGAAAATGAAGTCGCTCCACAATTTTTGAAAAGGGATAGATTCATCTCAGGACTCCTCCCTTCTCTAAAACAAAAGGTGGAGTCACAATTTCCAGGTACTTTTGAAGAAGCATTAGATATAGCAAGAGTTAACAGTAGAAAATTAAAGTTTCAGTCTTCAAAAGTTGAAAAAGTAGAACATATGGATGTTGTTCCCCTAGTACTAGCTGCAGAGGTAGAGAACAGAGAAGCTTCACAACAAGATATCTTGCAAAAGCTCACACAACAGCTGGAACAACTAACACTCAACTTGGTGAGGATCCAGCAAGAGAGACCACAAAGGGAACAAAATCGAGGACAACGACAACAAGCACAGGAGTTTATATGCTACAATTGCAATGAACGTGGTCACAATATGTACAATTGCCCTCATCCTCGTAAGAATCTAGGTGATATGTATCCTGTTAGGAGGCCACCACAATACGCACAGGAACAACAACAACAACAAGCAAATATTCCACTTGTCCCAATGGCTCAAGGTGACCAAAGGCAAGTGAATGTTTTGGAGCTGACCGACGAATAAGAGACCATGGATACGATGCCAATCAAAAGAACAAGGGTGCAAGACAGAGACTGATCTCAAGATGAAGATTCAAGCATGGGTACACAAACAAAGAAAGGCATAGTTGTAGAAGGTGAAGCTAGTAAAAGAAAGAGAAGGCCGAGGAGGAAGATCACGATGGAAGTCTTTCTTCTAGGTAAGGGTATCGAACCTTATGACCTAATCGAGGATATATCCACACAAAAACCAAATATCACTTGGCCACAATTACTCCAATTATCTTCAAAAACTAGGAGGGAATGGTCCAAGCTAGTAAGCACTAGGAGGGCTAAAAATAAGCAAATTAACCTTATAAGAGCCAATGCATGTGATGATGTGGCACCCACAGTGGATGCATATGTAAAAGGAAAAAGGATTTCCAATGTGTACATGGATGGCAGAGCACAGATGTGTGTCATGATAGAAAAAACAATGCATAGGTTAGGCTTGGACGTGACAGGACCATCTGCATACCAAGCCAAAATGGCGAATAATAGTGTTGTTAAATGTGTTGGTGTGATTGGAAATTTAAGAGTTACAGTATGTGATATAGAGGTTGCTTTTGATATGTATGTAATTGCAACCAAAGGGGAGGGCTACCCCATCATATTAGGATGCCCATGGTTAATTGTAGTAAGAGCAGATCATAAATGGGGTTCTGGCCTTCTAGTTCTTAAACCAAATGATAGAACAAAGTCAGTTGCCTATGATTTGAAGGACCAGAAGAAGGACAATCACAGGTATGAAACAATTGTAGATGAAGAGAGCTCATGCTATGATAGCGATTCTAGCAGTGAGGAATCGACAATGGAAAATGATTCATCAACACTCGAAGTCATGGGCGTAATCTTTCAAGGAAAGGAAGATGGAGTCAAAGAGGATGACCTACAACAATCACAAAGTGAGGACTCCATGCCCGAAGCGGATCTCCAAAAGATGCTAGCAAAAGATCTCACCTCAGAGGAAAAGACCATGTACATCAACAGATCATGCATTCCCATATGTGGTACAACATATGATTATCTCATCTAGAATAGCTAAATAGGTTCTTGAACTTCAAGAATACAACTATACTTTTGTAGTAGAGGAAAGCACAAGAGCTAGTCTTGCAGCCATACTCACCTACAGGAAGTGGGAGAGGAGAATATCCAGCGAGAAGGACAGGGGAGCAACCTTGCATGAAGAAGATATTGAAGATGAACATATTGTATTTTTTGATGGTGCATATAAGAAGCAGGTCGACAAAGCAATTGGAGGATTTCTGATATATGATCAAAACAAACAGCTCATCTTCAAGAAAGGTATAGCTCTTCCTAATGCTCATTCAAATAATGAAGTAGAATATGCAGCACTATGTGAGGCCTTGCATGAATGTGTTCAACATGGTATCAAAAGGTTGATTATCAAAGGAGACTCAATGTTGATAATTAAGCAATTGCAAAATGTTTGGTGTTGCAAAAGCCCAAATTTGTTTGAATGGTTGAAAAAGGTAAGAGTGTTATTGAAACAATTTGATAACACTCAAATATGTCATGTACCAAGGAGCGAAAATAAGGAAGCAAATGCATTAGCAAATGAGCAATTTGATGGTTTCATAGCATCCATGAAGCTGGGAGACAACAAATTTCTAGGTCAAGAAGGATTAGAAGATATCATCAAATTTCTTGAAACCGGAGAACCACCCAAGCACCTAAACAAGGTACAAAGGCATCGACTAGCGAAGAAGGCTCTATAGTACCAACTCATAGGAGATCATCTCTATGAGAAAGGTAAGGACCTTATCCTCAGAAGGGTCCCCTCATCAGATGAAATAAAGAGCATTCTGGAATCATGTCATGATCATGCATGTGGAGGACACTTCTCACATGAAATAACAATAAGGAAAGTACTTCAAGTAGGATATACATGGCCAACACTCCACAAAGATGTTCAATATTGGTGTAAAACATGCAATAAATGTTATATTACAGGAAATAAGCGGCTTATATATGAACCAAGGACACCAATAATCTCTTATGGACCGTTTGAGAAATGGGGAATCGATGCAATTGGACCCCTACCAAGGACAAGCTTGGGAAAGAAATACATCATTGTGGCAGTGGAATACATGACTAGATGGGCAGAAGCACCTAGCACAAAAAGGACAACAACACAAGATATTGGGAAGTTCATTTATGATTTCATATATTGTAGATTTGGAATACCTTTAGAGATAGTGTCTGATCATGGTCCTGGTTTTAGATCAGATGTTCTAAATGATCTATTGAGTAGATTAAACATAAGGCATAGATACTCCATGCCCTATTATCCTCAATGTAATGGTCTTGTTGAAAAGACCAATGGAATTATTTGTAAAATCATTAGCAAGCAAATAAAGAAGCATCCTAAGGAATGGGATAAACACCTCACTGCAACATTATGGGCATATCGCACATCCTACAAGGCATCATTAGGGTTCACCCCATTTAACTTGGTATATGGACAAGAGGCCTTGTTGCCAATAGAAGTAGAAATTCCAAGTCTTAGAGTACTAATAAAGGAAAGTGGACAGAGTGAGCAAGAGGTAATACAGAAGAGGCCTAGAGATCTACAAGAGCTGAGTATGAAAAGGGACCTTGCAGTTGAGCGTTACATGAACCAAGCAGAGAAAAGGAGACAGAACTTTAATAGACAACTAAAGAATAAAGGGTTAACATAAGGAACTCTTGTTCTAAGATACGATAACTGGTTTGATAATAGGCATGACACAAAGTTCCAACCAGGATGGGAGGGACCATTTTTTATCAATACAAAGTTTAAGAATGGCAGCTACCAACTTATGGATCTATCAGGGAAAGTGCACAAGACCAAGGTCAATGGATGGAGGCTGAAGAAGTACTCGCTAAGGATAGAAGACAATGATGATCAACAAGAGCAATCAAAGGAAAAGGAAATATCGATGGTGGTAGGGGAAGACGACCCACTTTGGGACAACAACAAACTATTCGAAATCTAGAGACATAAATGCATCTAGCCTTAGCGGAGGGCTAAGTATGAGGGCTATATTTTTTATACCTCCTCTAACAATAATCTAATTCTATATATGTAATATGTTATTTATTTTATTTCCCTTTGATATGGATATCCATAAAATAAATTTGGAAGATACAAGTCAAGTGGGCCCCACCACTAAAGATATGACTAGCTCTCCCTTTAGTAAAAGAGAAATGATCAATATAGAAGGGAAATATAAAAGAGAGATGGAAAGTCTAGAATATTCAAGTATTTAAACCTTGTCCCACTCTATTTAGAATGAAACAAAAGTCTTTCCAAAGGCCCCATAGCCCCACCACAAATTTTTGAATTTTCAACAAAGGAAACCTTTTGTTTATGCATATATCTTATATTCTTGGGCCCCAAACTCAAAATAATGATGCATCAAAGTCAAAATTCGGTGCATTGGACCCCTTTCACACATTTGGAGGAGAAAACATCATATTTTTGTAATAAAACTCCAAAATATCCAAGAAATATGTAAAAATAGGCCAAATATCACACTGTCCTGAGTCTAGAATCTTCTGGATCTTTGTAAACAATTCCTACTCCACCACAAATGTAAAATATCTAGACGATTCATCTCAAAATATCATCCCTAAATATCTCCCCAAAAGGCCTATAAAAGGACCCCTTGGGTGCCCTCCAAGAGCAGGAAGAGTTGTATGCAGGTACACGCTGGGGGTGTAGTGAGCACTCCAAACCTAGGAGAAGGAGTCTACCCTATGTCATTGTATTGAGAGAGCTATACAAGCTCTAATTTGTAAGTCCCCCATTTCTTTGTAATATTTTCTATTTCAATCAAGTTCATTTCTCCAATTCCTTCCATTACCCTAAACCTTTGCTTATTCTATCCAATACACCCTCTCATTTCCTACTCCTTCCATTCTCCTTCCATCTTTTCCATCATTCCCAAACCCATTGAAGATTGTGGTTGTTGTATATTATTGAACAAGGCATTGTTAAAATGTTAAGTTATTAATGTATTAATATGTTTTTGATGTTTTTGATATAGCAGCTGAAGGTTCGTGAGGAGCGTGCAAGGCATGAAAGGGCGGACATCAATAATCCGAATAATTATTATTTAGCTTGTAAATAAACCTGCGTAGAAGGTTCTATTGTTAGAAAAGTAATGGTTAGAATAAGGGTCGTTGAAGACCGCAGTTTCTATTATTCAAAGTACTGGCTTTCTGTAAAAGTTACCAACTTTTAGTTTCACGCCTGCTTTTCGAAGCCGCCCTCATGTAACCACTATTTTCGACGTAATCAAAAGTCCTATAAATACATGCACTCTGTGGACTGTCGAAACAGAGTGCATGGGGGGAGATTGCACCCAATACTGCGTTGTGTCTCGTCTCTTGTTGCGTCTATTCTCTATGTGTTTTCTGTGTCGGTAATCTCTGTATGCGCATGAGCAAGATCCTGACAACAGTGGTATCAGAGCTCTGCACGCGTCAATACAAAGGGTTCTGTTCTCTGTTCTCTGTTCGCGATTCCGATTTCATCTCCGCGTTCGCGATTCCGATTCCTGTTCCTGTTTCAGTTTCGGTTTCTGATTCTGATCCAGAACCTACGTCTTCACCTACGTCTTCTCCTTCGGCTTACTCCAAGGCGTCGACTAAGGCAAATAACTTAGGCAATACATTGGCAACATTGGCACCCAAGGCTCCCTTGGCGATCGTTGGCTACGCGCGAGACAATTTTAATTTTTGAGTGGTAATAGAGAGGTTTAGAGTCCCTAAGGTAGGAGGATTTGAACCCACAACCTCCTACTTTCAAGGGAAGTACTTTGACCACTCCACCATCTCTTGGAGTTGTACTCAAGTCTCTCTCTCTCTCTCTCTCTTACTTGTGGAAGGCGCTCGCGGCGATTTCAAGGATGGACCCAACAAAGAATTAAGTGTAACTTTCAATCCGTAGGTCGGATTGAGGCGTGTAATATACCGTTGGAAAGCTCTCGGAACGAACTTTCCAATGAGCTAGCTTGGAAGTGTGAATTCATTCAAAATCCTTGGGTGGCACTTGATTGAGTGTTCAAGATACCAAGCAAGGTTGAGAACACGGGATCGAGACACCAAGGTTGCAAACAAGAAGGTTCAATACACCAAGGTTGAGAGCAAGGGTCCAAGAGCACCATGGAGGATTACAGTAATTCACCTCTACCTGCGGCAACACTTGAACAACAACTAGAGCTTTTGCGGCATGAGCTTCAAGGAGCTCAGAACGAGATCCAACAACGTGATGAAATCCTCCAAAAGATGCAAGCTGAGGAAGACAACCTTACGAGAGTAGTAAAAGCTATTGTGTCTGCCCAATCTGATGTTACTCATTCAAAGATTGGTAATAGAAACTACCAGTTTCTACGATTTGATGGCCGAAAGGATGGGCCTTTAGTACTTTCTTGGTTGTCGTAGTTTGATGATTTTTATACCGATGAAATGTATGCTGAAAGTGAAAAAGTTAAATTTGCCACTAACTATTTAGTAGGTAAAGCACAACTCTGGTGGAATGTCCTGCGGCACAGTACGGAGCGTCCAACAACTTGGAAGGCTTTTCAAGAAAACGTGAAGGATTCATTTCTTCCTCCTCAATACCATTTGCATGTTCGACGTGCATGGACGACCCTTACATGGAAGGAGGGTGATACGGTTACTACCTACACAGAGCGGTTCTGGCAAAATTTACTACTTGTACGAATGCTTGAAGATGTATCAGAGGATATCTTGCAGCAGAAATACGAAGATGGTTTGGAAGTGGGTATCCAAGCTAAGCTTCACACCCTACGACCTACAACCCTCAACGAGGCTATATCTTTTGCTTATGATGCAGAAAAAGAATTCCAGTCCATAACCAAGTCACTCCGTCTACAACAACCACATCCACGACCATTTCCTGTTAAACCTTCATTTCCTATGAAGCATAATTTTAATGCCCCATCTTACCCTAGCTTTCCTCGACCTCTACAATCCGATTACTCAACTTCACCCGTTGCTTCATCTCTCTAACCAACCAAACCACCTACCCTTCAAACTTCAGCAGTGAATGCCCAATAGAAGCGACCACGAATCACCTGCTGGAATTGTGGTAAACCTGGACATACAAAAATAAGGTGCAGATTGCCACCTCTTCATATGAAACAGGCTACAGCTCGATTGCATAACATGGAGGTCTATAATGAAGAAATTCCTCCTGTTTGGACAGAGGAATCACTGGAGAAGGACTTAAGTACCTTGGGTAACAATATCTCTCTACACTCTCTTCTTTGCATGCAGGGTACAATAAATAACAAACTAGTTAAAATTCTACATGACGATGGTAGTTCACATGACTTCATTTCACATTTATTAGTACAAGAACTTAAATTACAAACGTTTCCTTCTTTGTATAAAGTGAAAGCTGCATTTCAAGGTAGTCGTTATAATGTAACACGAGAAGTGCAAGATGTTACGATTAGCATAGGCCCTTATGTTGACTCACGAACATTTTTAATTGCACCTTTGCAATCTTATGATGTTATACTAGGTATGCCTTTCCGTCACCATTATAACCCACGTATTGACTACCATACTCATACCTTTAAGTTTGTTTTCAAAGGTCAAATCATTACTTTGTCTGCACGGCATGATTTCCAGCCATTTCCATTGATTAGTCACACTCAAGCAAAGCGTGCATTTAGGAAAGGATTTAACTCATGCATTGTTTTTGTTAATGTCATCAATGATTATACTCATACACTTTTAGATGCATATAAACCTTTCATGAGTACTTATAAGGATTGTTTTATGTCTGAATATCCCTCTGAACTACCACCATCTCGAGGATCCTTTGACCATAGCATAGACTTAGTCCCTGGTAGTTCTCCTCCTCATAAAGCACCTTATAGACATGGCCCATTACATCAAAAGGAAATAGAAAATCAAGTAAAAGACCTACTACAAAAAGGACTTATAAGGCCTAGTTCTTCCCCATTTGGAGCACACGTTCTCTTAGTAGAGAAGAAGAATAAAACTTATCGAATGTGCATTGATTATAGAGCCCTTAACAAGATCACGATCAAGAATAGATACCCTATTCCTCGAATAGATGATCTCTTAGATAAGTTACGAGGAGCTCGTGTCTTTAGTAAAATTGATCTTAAATCGGGTTACCATCAGATTCGTATGACACAAAGTGATATTTTTAAGACTGCATTTAGAACTCAAAATGGCCATTATGAATTTATGGTAATGCCCTTTGGACTTACTAATGCCCCTGCTACATTTGCGCGAATGATGAATAATATTTTTCTTGATTACCAAGCTTTTGTTCTTGTATTCTTTGATGACATACTTGTTTACAGTAAGAATGATAGTGAACATGAAAAGCATCTTGAAACAGTTTTTCATTTGTTACGAGAAAACACATTTTATGCTAATCCAGAAAAGAGTTATTTCTTTCAGCGCAAGCTAGAATATTTAGGACATATTATTTCAAGTGAAGGTGTGCATGTGGATCCGAAAAAGATTAGAGTTATCATAGAATGGCCTACACCACAATCAGTCAATGATGTTCGTTCTTTTCTTGGGTTGGCTAGTTTCTATAGGAAGTTTGTTCGAAATTTTTCTTATTTAGCATTGCCTCTTACTTTGTTGTTGAAAAAGAAAATAAAATTTGCATGGGGATTTACCCAACAACAGTCATTTGACAAACTTAAACATGCACTTTCACATGCACCTGTTTTACAATTACCTGATTTCTCACAACCCTTTCATGTTGTTACTGATGCTAGCGGTTCAGGAATAGGTGCTGTTCTGATGCAAAATGACCATCCCATTGCCTTTGAGAGTAGAAAGCTTAAACCCTCAGAACAGAATTATAGTACGTATGATAAAGAACTGTTAGCAGTTGTGCATGCTTTGCGAATTTGGAAACACTATCTTATGGGATCTGAAGTATTAATCAAAACCGATCAACAGGCTATTAAGCATTTATTAAGTCAGCCCTTAATCTCTGATAGACATCTTAAATGGGCATCATTCATTCAAAATTTCCAACCCAATTAAAAGATGTCTCAAAAATATTTTGCAGCATCCTAAAATTAAACTTGCACCACGCTATTATGGACCGTTTCGCATTATAGAAAAAATTAATGATAATTCATTTCGATTGGATATTCCATCCCATTGGACTATACATAATTCTTTTCATATTAGCTTACTTAAACCCTTTAAAGGAACTTTACCACTTGTTCCACTTCTTGATGATCCTCCTTTAATTGAAGAACAATCTGAAATCTGTTCCTGAGAAAATCATTGATCATGATGTCACTACTACATGCACAGGTACTCAATATCATCGATATTTGGTTAAGTACAAAAATCACTCTATTGAAGAATGTCAATGGATACATAAAACACAATTAACACCTCATTATGACCACTTAATTTCTGCATATCATACACAAACACATTAATGTAACAGCTCCATGAACATTTCCATGCATGTATTTTTACATGGCACATGCCTATTTTCTTTATTCAGTGATGAAACATGTGACTGGCCATCCATGTTATTCTTTTATCACCTGAGGTCAGTTGCTTGTTCAACTGAGGGGCATGTTATACCTTATGGAATATGTTGAACAATGCATTGTTGGATTGAAATATGGAATAGCCAATGCATTGTTGGATTGAAATATCGAATAGCCAATGCATTGTTGGATTGTAACATGAAATATGTTGGCCAATGCATTGTTGGATTGAAATATCGAATAGCCAATGCATTGTTGGATTGTAACATGAAATATGTTGGCCAATGCATTGTTGGATTGAAATATGAAATAGCCAATGCATTGTTGGATTGTAACATGAAATATGTTGGCCAATGCATTGTTGGATTGTAACAGTAATATGGAATATGTTGAACACTGCATTATAATTGTTAGAGTGTTGAATTATTTTATCAACTGAGGTCAGTTGCTTGTCAACTGAGAGGCATGTTGTATATTATTGAACAAGGCATTGTTAAAATGTTAAATTATTAATGTATTAATATGTTTTTGATGTTTTTGATATAGCAGCTGAAGGTTCGTGAGGAGCGTGCAAGGCGTGAAAGGGCAGACATCAATAATCCGAATAATTATTATTTAGCTTGTAAATAAACCTGCGTAGAAGGTTCTATTGTTAGAAAAGTAATGGTTAGAATAAGGGTCGTTGTAGACCGCAATTTCTATTATTCAAAGTAATGGCTTTCTGTAAAAGTTACCAACTTTTAGTTTCACGCCTGCTTTTCGAAGCCGCCCTCATATAACCACTATTTTTGACGTAATCAAAAGTCCTATAAATACATGCACTCTGTGGACTGTCGAAACAGAGTGCATGGGGGGAGATTGCACCCAATACTGCGTTGTGTCTTGTCTCTTGTTGCGTCTATTCTCTGTGTGTTTTCTGTGTCCGTAATCTCTGTATGCACGTGAGCAAGATCCTGACAACAGTGGTATCACCTGGCTCCTCTTGACATTGAGAATCTCTTTCTTGTGGGTGTTTTGTGTTTTCTGTGTTGGTACTAAGAGGGTGACATGGACAACCCTGCCTTAAGAGTACTTGTGTTGATTGTTCGGGTGTTGGTACTGAGAGGGGGGTGTGGATCACCCCTGCCT
Source organism: Ceratopteris richardii (assembly GCA_020310875.1). Taxonomy (NCBI): domain Eukaryota; kingdom Viridiplantae; phylum Streptophyta; class Polypodiopsida; order Polypodiales; family Pteridaceae; genus Ceratopteris; species Ceratopteris richardii. Next base: position 23,736,996 of record CM035431.1, on the reverse strand, counting down.
TAAGAGTACCCTTGTGTTGATTGTGTTTAAGTGTACTAAGAGGTTGGCATGGATCACCCCCACCCTAAGAGTGCCATTGTATTTTTGTGACAAGGCGGCGTGGACCATCCCTGCCTTGGCAGTGCTGTGTGTGTTTTGAGTGATTTTGTAGGAGCCTGGTGTCCCTCATCTTCAATTCCATTCTCTGTTTATGAGCTGAGCATCGAGGAACTGTTAGAGGCCATTTCCTTAATGCCCCTCTCACCGGTGTACTTTGGATATGTACTCACTTTGAGCAAGTATATGCATCTTTTACTCCTATCACGAGTAATGTGCATGCCAAGAATATGTTTGGCATCCCCCAAATCCTTCATATCAAATGTTTGACTCAACTTCTTTCTGAGAACTGTATATCATAAGAGGACTTCCCAACAATCAACATATCATTGACATAAACTATCAAGCATATCAAGTTGTCATCTAAGCATGTCTTTGTGTAGAGACAATGATCCTCATTGCTTCGAGAATAGCTTGAGATTTTATAAAAGCATCAAACTTTTGGTACCATTGTCTAGGGGACTGTTTAAGTCCATACAAGCTCTTCTTAAGCTTACAAACTAGACTTTCCTTGCCAAGAACTATATAACCCTCTAGTTGTTGCATATAGATCTCATCTATAAGATCTCCATGCAAGAAAGCAGTTTTCACATCCATTTGGACTAGCTCTAAGTCCTCCATTGCAACGAATCCAAGCAACATGCACAGCGTAGTCATCTTGACCATTGGAGAGAATATTTCCTGGAAATCAACACCATGTTGTTGCTTAAAACCCTTTGCAACAAGTCATGCTTTATACTTTGGAGAAGCACTATCTTATATGAATTTCAGCTTATATACCCATTTACATGGTAAAGATTTCCTGCCCTTTGGCAAAGTTACTAAATCCCAAGTACCATTCTTGTGAATAGAATCCAACTCACTCTTCATGGCATGCTCCCACTTAACATGATCCTCTGTCTGCATAGCCTCTTTGTAGCAAGAAGGCTCACCGGCATCTGTTAGCATAACAAAATCTAAACATGGAACATATCTATCAGCTGGATGTGAGACACGTGCAGAATGTCTCAATGGTTGCTGAACAAGAACATGTGCAGACTGATCTGAATGGACATTCTCTTGAGCATCCCTATGTGCAACATTTTTATGCATGCTAACTAGAGAACTAGTATCCTCAAACACCACTCTTCTCACTTCAACCTCCTTAACTGGGTGTTTATGCATCTTAGACTCATTGTGGTGGCTTCCATGTCCACAACTCTTGAGCCACTTTCAGACCTTTGGTAGTACTAGGTGAAAGGTTAATCACATGAAGTGTAGTCAATACTGCTTCTGCCCAAAAGCCTTGTGAGAGGTTTGCATGATGCAACATAGAGACTACTCTATCTTGAATAGTTCTATTCATCCTCTCAACTACACCATTCTGTATTGGGGTATAAGGAGTTGTAAACTCTCTACGAATCCCTCTAGACAGACAGAAAAGGCTAAATTCATGTGGGGTTTACTCACCCCCGTTATCTGAACGTAAAGCCTTAAGCTTACTCCCTTTTTTAGTCTCAACTGAAGAAAGCCATTTTTTGAAAGTAGGGAATACCTCATCCTTCGATTTGATAGGATATACCCAAACTTTTCTAGTAGCATCATCTATGAAAGTGACAAAATAGAGAGAACCACCTAAGGACCTAGTGGGCATAGGACCACACACATCTGCATGAACAAGATCTAAAGGCTGAATTGAAGAGTCAATGTGCGTTCTATGCACATTTTTGGTTTGCTTTCCATATTGCTAATGCTCACAAAATGAAAAAACGGAGAAAGATAACACATGTAAGTAGCAAGAACGAGAAAGAGTTTCCATTCCACTATGAGATATATGGCCCAAACAACCATGCTAAATACAAGCCATAGGTTGTTCAGTAACAACTAACAAGTGTTCTTTCTGTGATACAAATAAAGGATAAAGTGAGCCAACTTTGCTTCCTTTTGCAATAACCATATTGCCCTTTGATATGCAAAAGGATTGGGCATAGAAGACCACCTTGCAACCAAGGTCATCAAGTTGACCAACTAACATCAAATTGCATGATAACTGAGGTACATGGCGTACATTATGCATAGTAAATTTTGAACCATCAATGAACTGCACAACCACATCTCCAATCCCCACAACATAACACTGGTAAGAGTCACCAATGCTGGAACATCAAGCTTACACTATGCTTGAGGTGGATTTGATCTACATCAAAGGCTATCGCGTCGAAAGAATATCCATTTGAGAGTTCTTTTTTTTATGCTCATTTATTGTATTTTTTGAGAGATTTTTGATGGTTCATTTACCGTTGTAAAAGCCTTGAGCTTTACACATGTAAAGGTAGAAAGATAAAGCCCAAATCCCATGAATTTGTGGTGGTTGAAGTTGCATTCAATCAAGCAATCAATCACCTAAAAGTAGATCAAACTAGATCTTCACTTTTCCTAGATTGTAGGAAAGTGAATTGATTCCCTCCAACAACCATTCCCACCTTCATTTGAATTCAAACTTCACTTGTAGAAGTCGTGAAAAACTCCTAGAGTCTATATAAAGACTTGAAATCACTTGTACATTACATGGAAGCAATATACATACACTTATGACCATCATTGTCTTGCTCCTTCAATTCTCTGCATCATCTTCTTCGCCAATAGTAATCTTGCAGAGGCTTCTGCTCTCTCTCCAGAGCTCCACATTGAGTGCAAATGGCTCATTGGAAAGATGTTAGTGTCTAGTTTATGCATATAAACTTTCATAGCATTTGGTTCATTAGATTGGGAGAAATCTGAGTTTTTCTGTCTCGGGGTCAATCTCTACGTATTCCTGAAAAATAGGAAGTACCACCGGTGAATGTCTCATTCATTCCTATAGCATATTTTGCTTATTCCTGATACTTTTGTGCATTCTATACACTCAACCGTATGTGTATCACTTCCATAAAAGGATTTTTTCTAATTGTAATCACGCTGGTCGCTATGGGGATTTGAAGTTCATTGTCTCTTCCATAGATAGTAAGTTTTTTGAGTTTTAGTCGACCCGTGAACCTATCTATTTTGTATCGACTCATTCTCCTTGATGCTTCAAAGTACATAGTGTGTTTCTTTGCACTTATCACATGCTTATAAGGTCTATTTGAGTCTCCATAAGCTCAAGGTCTGGTCTTGTGCTAGTTGGCTATACCAAACTTCGTCGCTTCGAAACGCATTTTTTTACCTTCTACAAGCTTCTCCAAGTTCTTTCAGTGGTATGAGAGCTAGATCAAGATGGGTGACGGCTTTCCCTCAATGATCGAGAAGCTTGATCGACACAACTAGGCGGCTTGGAAAATCAGGATGGAGGCCTATTTGCAAGGTGGAAATCTTTATGGAATTGTAGAAGGTGATGAAGCTATGCCTATTCCAAGATCCAAAGGAGGACCTACACAAGAGAAGACAGATAAGCTCACACTTTGGTGTGCAAGGGATGCTCAAGCAATGTCGTACATACTAAACTCTATCTCTGAATTTCTATTACCACATATTAGAGGATGCAAGACATCTCAAAAGACTTGGGATGCCCTCGAGACTTTCTTTTCTGCTAGTATCAAAGCAAGAAAGAATCATCTTTGGAACGAGTTCAAACAAATGAAGAAGACACCTAAACAAACCATCACAGAGTTTTTTACCAAGGTCAAGGAGGTTGCGGATCAGTTAGCATCCATTGGAGAGTTGATTGAAGAGGAGGTCATCATGAGGCAAATTCTCAATGGCATTCGAAGTGATAAGCAATGGCAATCCTTCACGACGGCTTATGATCTCATCATGGATGTGCAAACTCCACACTTCAACATCTTTCTTGGACAACTCTTCAATCAAGAAGCCAACAATATCATAAAGAAAGGTAACTCTTATCATGGTAATTCAACTAGTGCTCTATATGTAGATAAGAAGGATAAGAAGAAAGAAGGCAAGAAGAAGGAAGAAGATGAAGAAGAGACTTCCCAAGCCAACTTTGCAAGCAAGAGCAAGTGGAAAGGGAAGAAGAAAGGACCAAAGCAAGACAAATCCAAAGGTGAGAATGTTCAACCTTGTGCCATATGCGATAAGACCAACCACACCACTCAGAATTGCTGGTTCAATGGGAAGACCCAGAAAGGAAGTGGAAGAGGTGGATATGGCAGCAATAGAGGCAGAGGTGGACACAACTTCAACAATAAAAATAGAAGCTATAATAGAAGGGACTACAACAATTATTCAAAAGATCAACCACATGAAGACTCATTTCTTCTTATGAATCTAAGCCACAAAAAAGGTAAAGAAGATGATCATTTGTTTTACATAGATTCAGGATGTTCGAATCATGTTGCAGGCAACATTGCTCTTCTATCTGATTTGGAAAGTCCAAAGTATAGACATGAAGTGCAAACAGGGGATGACACAAAGCACAATGTGGAGAAGATTGGTAATGCCAAAGCTTCCAATGGCAGGACAAACATTATGAGTAAGGTTCTCTATGTACCCACTATCACTAAAAACCTAATAAGTGTAGTTCAAATAGTTGAAAAAGGCTTGCAAGTTAGGTTCACCCAACATGGAGCTTTTGTGGAAGATCAATGTCAAGTCTTCAAAAAGATAGCCCGAGGTGAGAAGCATGGTAGGCTCTTTACTTTTGAAGTAGGAGAAACTAGGAACATAGATGTATTCAACTTTGGGTCTCAAACCCTAAGTTAGCTTGAAGAGTGGCATAAGCGACTTGCTCATGTGAATGAAAGAACATTGAAGGATATATGCAGGGATCAAAGTGTTCTAGGACTGCCAAACATATCAAAGCAACACATGATCAACAGGTGTGATGCATGTCAGATTGGGAAGGCACAAAGACAACCATTCAACCACAAAGGCTACATCCACAACAACTTATTGGACTTAGTACATACATATGTATGGGGACCAAGTCAAGAACCTTCATAGATAGGATCAAGGTATTATGTCTCATTTATTGACGACCATAGTAGATGGATTGTTCTATACTTTATCAAGAGTAAGAATGAAGTGTTTGATTGCTTGAAGTATCTTGCACATGTGCAGAATCATACAGGTAGATCACTAAAGAAGCTCAGATCTGATGGAGGGGGAGAATACTTCTCCAAAGAGTTTGATGAGTTCTTGCAGGAAAAAGGTATCAAAAGGGAAGTGACTACCAGGTACTCTCCTCAACTAAATAGAATTGCAGAGAGGAGAAACAAGACATTGGTTGGATCAGCCCGAACAATGCTTGAAGAGAAGAAGTTGCCACATAATCTATGGGCAGAAGCTATTTCAACTGTTGTGTACCTTGTCAATAGACTACCATCAAAATCACTTCAAGGTATGACTCCTTATGAAGCATGGCATGGAAGAAAACCTAGTCTTGGACATTGCAAGGTTTTTGGTTGTTTAGCTTATGTTCATGTACCATCACAAATAAGAGGTAAGTTAGATGAAAGGGCAACAAAAGCAGTGTTTATTGGATATGATTCAACTCAAATGGGTTACAGGTTCTTCAATCCTTCAACCAAGCAATTCACTACAAGTAGAGATGTTGTGTTTGAAGAACAGAGTTCTTGGTATAATGAAGACAAACAAAAGGTAACACTACCATATGATCTTGATTCTGACTCTTATCAATTAGGAAGCAAGCATGATACACAGGTCCAGGATCCAAGAAGTGATATAGACGATGACCAAGATGAAAGGGAAAAGGATTACAAGTTATGGAATTCAAGAGGCAAAGCAAAGATGCAAGAGGTTGGAGAATGCTCCAAACAAGCACCTAGAAGATCAACAAGAGAGAAGAAGCAACTAGAAAGGTATGGATATGATTCCACATTTGTTACGAAGCATTCAATCTACTTGGCAAAAGATTCAATATCAGAGGAACCCTCAACCTATGAAGAGGCAAAGGGAAACCCTAATTGGGAAAAAGCCATGAAAGAAGAGATAGATGCATTGAAGGAAATGGACACTTGGGATTTGGTTCCAATATCGCCAAATCAAAAGGTAATTGGTTGCAGATGGGTATATAAAGTTAAAAGAAACTCAGATGGATCAGTTTGCAGGTACAAGGCAAGATTAGTTGCCAAAGGATGCTCACAAACTCATGGTATAGACTATGAGGAAACATTTTCACCAGTTGCAAAGATGACTACAATCAGGACAATGACAAGTGTAGCTACTGCAAGCAATTGGAGACTCCTCCAACTTGATGTGAAAAATGCATTCTTAAATGGTTGGAGAAGTGAAGAGGTATACATGTCACAACCACCAGGTTTTGAAAACCCTAATCATCCATCTTATGTTTGCAGACTTAAGAAAGCATTATATGGATTGAAACAAGCTCTTAGAGCTTGAAATTACAGGTTGGTTACATATCTTCAAGATCAAGGGTTCAAAGCTAGCAGCTCAAATCCTTCTCTATTCATCAAAAGGGATCACAATGAGGTTATCTATCTATGTGTATATGTAGATGATATTATTGTGACAGGTGATGATCTAAATGGCATTCAAAGGATCAAGAGACACATGCAAGAGGAGTTCAAAATCAGTGACCTAGGTGAGCTCACATATTTCCTAGGTATGCAGGTGATATATACAGATGAAGAAATGTATTTGACTCATAGAAGATACATTCAGGATCTTCTTCTCAAGTGCAAAATGGAGAACACTAAACCTACAGGTACACCTTTGGAGATGAATCATAAACTAAGTGTTTATGAAGGTGAGAAAATTGAAAACATTACAGAGTATCAAATCTTGGTAGGTAGCTTGATATATGCTACTCATACAAGGGCAGACATCTCATATAGTGTGGGAGTGCTTAGTCAGTTTCATGCACTCACTGAGAAGACCACACATGGATGCAGCTAAGAGAGTACTTAAGTATCTCAAAGGTATAATCAACGAAGGTATATTCTATCCTTACTCTTCAGATTTGGATATCAAAATCTACTCAGATGCAGATTGGGCAGGAGCTAAGGATGATAGAAAAAGTACACCTGGTTACTTAGCATTCGCAGGTTCAAAGCTAGTGTCATGGAGTTCCAAGAAGCAACCAACAGTTGCTTTATCCTCAACTGAAGCAGAGTACAGAGGCTTGACCATAGCAACTCAAGAGGCAATATGGTTAAAAGCATTGTATACAGAATTGGGACTTGTGAGTTCCAAACCTCACATATTTGGAGATAATGTAAGTTATGTGCATCTAGCAGCAAATCCTATTTTCCATGCGAGAACCAAGCACATAGAAGTCCATTACCACTTCATCAAGGAGAAGCTAATGGCAAAGGATATTGACATTTCTTTTGTTCCAACTGAAAAGCAAGTAGCAGATATGATGACGAAGGCACTTGATGGAATAAAGCTTTGTAGATTCAAAGCTATGGCAGGTATTCAACCTATCAGAGAATGAAGACTCAAGCATACTTTATCTTGAGGGGGAGCTGTTGGAACATCAAGCTTACACTATGCTTGAGGTGGATTTGATCTACATCAAAGGTTATCGCATCGAAAGAATATCTGTTGGAGAGTTCTTTTTTTTATGCTCATTTATTGTATTTTTTGAGAGATTTTTGATGGTTCATTTACCGTTGTAAAAGCCTTGAGCTTCACACATGTAAAGGTAGAAAGATAAAGCCCAAATCCCACGAATTTGTGGTGGTTGAAGTTGCATTCAATCAAGCAATCAATCACCTAAAAGTAGATCAAACTAGATCTTCACTTTTCGTAGATTGTAGGAAAGTGAATTGATTCCCTCCAACAACCATTCCCACCTTCATTTGAATTCAAACTTCACTTGTAGAAGTCGTGGAACGCTCCTAGAGTCTATATAAAGACTTGAAATCACTTGTACATTACATGGAAGCAATATACATACACTTATGACCATCATTGTCTTGCTCCTTCAATTCTCTGCATCATCTTCTTCGCCAACAGTAATCTTGCAGAGGCTGCTGCTCTCTCTCCAGAGTCCAAATTGAGTGCAACATGGCTCGTTGGAAAGGTATTAGTGTCTAGTTTATGCCTATAAATTTTCATAGCATTTGGTTTAGTAGATTGGGAGAAATCTGAGTTTTTCTGTCTCGGGGTCAATCTCTGCATATTTCTGAAAAATAGGAAGTACCACCGGTGAATGTCTCATTCATTCCTATAGCATATTTTGCGTATTCTTGATACTTTTGTGCATTCTATACACTCACCCTTATGTCTATCACTCCCATAAAAGAAGTTTTTCTAATTTTAATCACGTTGGTCGCTATGGGCATTTGAAGTTCATTGTCTCTTCCATAGATAGTAAGTTTTTTGAGCTACTCGATCCGCGAACCTATCTGTTTTGTATCAGCTCATTCTCTTTGATGCTCCAAAGTACATAGTGTGTTTCTTTGCACTTATCACATGCTTATAAGGTCTATTTGAGTCTCCATAAGCTCAAGGGATGGTCTTGTGCCGGTTGTCTAGACCAAACTTCGTCGCTTCGAAACGCATTTTTCTACCTTCTACAAGCTTCTCCAAGTTCTTTCAACCAAGTCTCACAGTACCAAGAGACTTTGCTACATAATTAGAGAACCATTCTATGTGTGGTGCCACATGGAAAGAAGCACTAGAATCTAGCAACCATGTGTGGGAAAGAGAATCAGCCATAAGCGCCTCAGATGGCACAATACTATCAAGTGTCAACACATCAGCATCATCAGAAATAGCATTAATTTCTTCAATCTTCACAATCCAAGTAGATGGTGCATGTAACTGTTTAACATGCCTCATGAACATTATATGCATCTCCACTCTGAGTACCAACCACAGATTTTCTACGAATCTCCTCACTCAAGAGTGCTTCACATATGTCATCATAGATGAGTTTACCACCAGCTGCAATATTGCTAATAGCTATGCAAAATGTATCCCATGAGGATGGCAGGGTGCATAATAGCAATACCGCTTTCATTTCGTTATCCATATCCATTTTCTGAGCCTGTAACTAGGAGAATATAGCATCAAACTCATTTAGATGAGCAGCAACACTATCTGTGTCCTTCATGTGAAAGTCATATAATTTTCTCATCAGATACACTTTATTTGAAGTCGTCTCTTTTTCATATGTATTGCATAACTTCTTCCAAAGCTCCTTTGCATTTTCACAGTCTAATACTGTAAAGTAAACATTATCTATCAGGTGCAAGCGAATGGTACGCCTGGCCATTTCATCTATCTCATCCCAATCATCTTCATCCCTGTCAGCAAGCTTCTTTGAAATCCCATCTATTGGCTTCCATTGCCTCCTTTGAATCAGCACATCTTTAATCTGATTCTTCCATAGAGCAAAGTTTGTGCCATCAAATTTTCGGATCTCAAAATGGCCTTTGCCCTGCAAGTTATAGCTCCTCCTCGGAACACTAGCACTAGACCCAGATCCACTAGATGTGCCTGAGACCCCTTATGCTATGATGGTAGAATGATAATGGAGCTAGAAGAGTCCAAACACCAACAAATAAGTGTATCAAAGAGTAAATTGACCATTGTATACTTGACTAAACCAAGAATCTAGAAAAATTTTGCCAGAGTATCCTCTGCAAAATGAGCATATGACTAGTGTCAAAATATTATAAAACTGCAAGTACTGACATGTTTACCTGCATAGTGAATCACTGACTTCACTGCATATAATCAGTTACCCAATAGAAGCCAACTGGGCTTATCGAGCACCTATGAACAACTATCATACATCTCCTATGGCGAGGCTGGGTAAGTCTTCCACCTGCATCATCGAAGAGGCGCTGACATCTAGGTGTCTCCCAATTAAGAAAACCCCACCACGACCCTCTTTTTCAAACGTAAAAGGCTTTATGCAAGAACGTAATCACTATATCAATGACCACATGGATGTACATAAGCAGTATCCACAGAAGCATACATGGTGTGTATGTGCTCAATATATGTAGTAAAATGACACTAAAAGGCTGAATGCACAACCCAAAAACTAGCCAACAACACCTACAAGTGTCTGTGAGCTGTGATGTTTTAGGCTCAAAAGACCTGCATAAATTTGCAGCAGTTGCTCCCACCACAATTAAAAAACTTTCCAGAAACCTGTAGTTTTGCCAGTGTGGCTGAAAACATAGCCCCAAAGGTTGATATTTGTTGTCAGAGAAGTACAAAGAACACTCTTCTTGATGTTCGTGGACCTGTATGAAGAGAACTATGTGCAAAAGTACTCCAAAATGGGTCTAAAAGACACCCAAAAATGCTTCAAAAATAGGCTTTCAAAGCAAAGAATGAAGCTTTGAGGGACCAAAACATGTTCAAGGTAATGTCAACCTTGGTCTTTCCCCTTCTTCAAACACCATAAAGTGTAGCTTAGTGGCAAGAGATTGCCACCGTTAAGCGAGCTCTGGGGGGAACAATACTTGGATGGGTGACCACCCAGGAAGTACCAGGAACCTCTATCTTCCTTGATCATTGAGGTCCTCCCTCGTGCGCAGCCAAGGACACCATCCGTGACTTCGGTGACTCGGATGACAAGGTATGCCAAGGTCTATGCCTTGGTCGCCGCCTTATTCATAAGCCTTAGAGAAAGTCTTGAGGCCGCACACAGATGCTGCAGAATACACAGAAAACAGAGTACACAGGGAGCACGAAGACAGACTTCTTAGGTCTTACAAATGCGGTTGTAACCCTTGGAGAAAGCCTTGAGCCACACACAGATGCTACAGAATACACAAAAAACACAGTACACAGGGAGCACGAAGATAGACTTCTTAGGTCTTACAAATGTGATCGAACTTACAGTCTGTGACTGACCAGGCCACTATATGTTTTATTAAAGAACGTATACAAGTGTCCGGTGGCCATTTGGCCTTTCACATGGACACTAACGGTAACACTTTGGTCATCTGAATTTTACTAATTTGCTATGCTTATAGAAATATGAAATGGTGTCCTTTCTGCCCAAACTTGAGGCACCTCATAAACATGTCTATGAAGGCTATATTTTGAGCAAAATGCAACATTCCTCCTTCCCAAAAGATGGTTTAGTATGAGCTACTTAGAAATTGCAGCTTGTTCACAGATGTCTGTGGTCCTATGTGGACATCTTCTTTTTGGAACTACCTTTACTTCGTGATGTTTATTGATGATTTTTCCAGGCATGCATGGGTGTATCCATTGAAAGCAAAGTTTGAAGTGTTTATGTGCTTCAAACAAATTCTGGTTTTGGTTGAAAATATGTTAGCATGTAAAATGGGCACCCTACATTCTAATCGAGGGTGGGAATACATGTCTTCTGATTTTAATGCATTTTTGGTTGAATATGGGATAAAAATTTAGTGCACAATGTCATATACACCTCAATGAAACATAGTTGCTAAAAGAAAGAACACATATCTCATGGAGATGGCAAGGTGTATGGTCAAAAGTCAGGCTTTACCACATAGCTTCTGGCTTGAGGTTCTTATGTGTGTAGCATATGTACTTAACACGTGTCCATATGATCCTTGGTATGGTCGAAAACCATCTATTGCTCATCTACATATCTTTGGTTGTCTGACATATGCATTAGTGCCTGAACAACAACACAGAAAATTGGATGATAAAGCAGAAAAATGTTTTTTTGTTGGGTATAGTTTTGAGAGCAAAGGCTATTATCTCTATCATCCATAGGCTAGACACATTTTGGTTAGACATGATGTTGTTTTTGTGGAAGATGCAATTCAACCATTACTTTCATGTACTAAGGGGACATCAGTTAGCTCTAAGGATCTGTATGATACTTTGCTACCTCTTTCTATAGGTGGCCAATCAAGTGATGATCCAAATGAGGTAATTTCTCAACCTTTACAAGTTTCACATGATGTAGATCATTCCATTTCTAATGCATATTTACATGATGCACTTGTTGATGAGAAGGTTGATTAGTGAGATAGTAAATTAGATGCACCTCTATCATATCGTATTTTTTTAGGATCTCATAATGCTTCTTTTGTATCATATTGCTATGCAATAACTACCCCTAGTCTTTGTGATGAGAATGAACTTCTTTCTCTTGATAAAGCAAAAAATTCAAAGAATCAGATGGCTACTATGCAATTAGAATATGATGCTATTATGAAGGATGGTAGTTGGTCTTTATGTGATTTGACTCCAGGCAAAAAGGCCATTGGCACTAAATGGGTATCGAGATGAAGCGTAATCGTGATGGAGCAATTGATAGGTATAAGGCTAGGCTTGTTGCAAAAGGTTATGCTCATGAGAGAGGCATTGATTTTGATGAGACCTTTTCTCCCACATGCCAAATGACCATCGTTCGTAACATCTTTCCACTCACATCTCATCATGGTTGGAATGTACATCAGTTGGACATTAAGACCACATTTCTAAATGGTGAGTTACATGAAGAAGTGTATGTATTTTAGCCCCATGGTTTTGTGGAGAAAGGGCATGAAAACAAAGTGTGCAGGTTGAAAAAGTCTTATATGTTTTGAAGCAAGCACCACATGCTTGGTATGAAAAGACACATGCCTACTTAATTGCACATTATTTTAGAATAGTCAAACTGAGAGCACCTTATATGTAAAGCATGAAAATGATGTGCTTCTGATCATTGTTGTCTATGTTGATGACATGTTGCTCACTGGCTCTAATGAGAAGCATATTGTTAATTTTAAGGCTGATTTGCATGTCTCTTTTGAGATCTCAAATTTGGGGTATTTGCATCATTTTTTGGGCATTCAATTTATGCAAGTTGATGGTGCAATAGCTTTGTGTCAAACAAACTATATAGACATATTATTGCAATGTTTGGGCCTTGAAGACTACAAAGCTATTGCCAATGCTATGGAAATAGGTTTATGGTTGAGTCTTCATGATTCTCCATATGCATTTGAGGTTGTCCTCAATCAGCAAGTTGTTGGATACTTGATTTACTTATGTGTAACTTCACCTCGTATTTAGTTTTTTGTCTCACAGATGAGCACATTTATGCATTGCCCAGGCATCAAGCATTGGCGGGTAGTTAAGTGCAATTTTCACTACTTTAGTGATACCCGACAACTTAGATTGTTTTATCCCAAGGGGGGATCACTACCGCCAGATTTACATGCTTTTTCTGACTCTCATTGGGCTGGTTGCTATGACACTCATGTGTTTGCTAGTGGTTTTTGCTTCATGCTTGGTAGCTCATGCATATCTTAGTTGAGAAAGAAGCAGCATACTATGGCCACTTCTAGTTGCGAGGTTGAGTATAGGGAAGCTTTCACAATGAGTGTGGAGTGTGTTTGGCTCAGATGCCTTTTGGGTGTTGGTCAGTCTTCTACCACCACCATCTTCACTAATAGTCATAGCACATTGGTATTTGTGAGGAAATTTGTGTTCCATGCTCACACAAAGCACATTGATGTACATTATCATTATGTCAGGGAGAGGTTCTCTACTAGAGAGATCAGTTTGGCATATGTTCCCACAGAGGAGAACTTTGCAAACCTTTTCATAAAGGTTGTGCCTAGGGAGAAGTTTCAAGCTTTTTGCAAATCTTTAGGCTTATTTCCTTTTGTGTATTGATCTCTATCCACATAGCTTGGCGCTTCTTTATACATCAGTGTTAGCTCCTTGTTCAGCACATCACTCCCAATGGGGATTTGTTGATATGATTCGGTAGTGATGTGTGTGAGCACACTTAGGATTGCCAGGGCATTTCCCCCCTTGTCAGGAGGTTTTTTCCCCCAACTTGTATATGTGCCTATAAGCCTAACATGTTATTTATTCTTGTACATTCACTTGGTAATACATTAGTATTGTGTGTTATGCTCCAAGCTTCTTCTTCTTCTTCCTCCTCGTGTTGTTCATGTGCTTCCATAGACCTCAAACTCCCATGAAAATAAGATATGACTCTCAAAGAAAATATAACTATGCATGCACTCATGCATCTCATGGAGTAAAATTACTTCAAAAGCGTATACTTTTTCTGCTACAAAAACATGCATAAAACTTTCTCTCTAAGATACTATATCTCTCTAGTCTTCATGGCATATAATGTCATGTGGTTACAAGAATTTGGGTAGCATTTCCCAAGTTAAATGGAACTGAAATCAAATAACCATACTCAATAAGAGGCATAAGCCTAGTTGTGGGAAAGGCAATTTCCATTTGCTCCATAAACCTACAAGCAATAAAAACTTGAAAAAATATAATTTTGGGCACTACACACCCTCATAAAGGTATGGCTTTTTCAAGAGAACTTTTTCTTGCTTTGATGTCTACAAAAGAAATTGAAATCACAAGAGAAGACATGTACATGCTTTTATTAAGTAACATAAGTAAATAGAATCATATGTAGAGATGTAAATAAATGTATTCAATTCCCAAGTGATTTTAAATGTGATTTATGAGTGCTAAACATCATAATTGATCACAAATGTCATTCCAAAAGAGCCTCTCACTAGCCAATCGCCAAATAAACCTTGTGTAGAGATAGGTTTCAGAGGCTAAGATATGGCATCTTATCACTTAAAAGATAGCTCTTGAAGTGTGGAATCTAGGACAAGTTACATTTCTCAATTTGGATGTCCTATGAAAAAATTATGGCCAAAATATTGAACCTAGGTACATGGACAATATCTATCTTTGAGATCAAAACAGCAACTAAATGGACTCCACTACTTGATTGTACTAATCCCCTTAGATCTCACAATTTTCCATTAGAAATCCCTTTATATAAAGAACCTATACCGAATTGAATGACCTCATTTGGATAAGATTAGAGAAATTTGTGATTCTTTCCCTAAAGGGAGGTGTCCAAAAAATACCTTTAGGAAAAAGGAATTATGAAGGAATTGAAATTTCCCAAAAGAAACAAATGAACAACTAATATTTGATGTGCAATACAAATACATACATCAATATGCATATATTCATACATATATGTATGCATGTATGAATTTATGTATGTTTGTATGCATGCAGGCCATACATATATGTGTATAAATTCACGTATGTATAGATGTATAATTGAATGCATACGTACATTCATAATTATATGAATCTATGTGTGTATTCATATGTCAAAACATGAGAGTGTGTACATGTTTGTGTACACATATGCACCTATTGCAAGGATCTTAAATACATGCACACATAGAGGATACAGATACTAAAAACACATAGAAAACGTATATGCAAATAGACAGAACAGTACACAAGATTGGGTGCAATCTCCCCCCATGCACTTTGTCCAATGGATCTACAGAGTGCAAGTATTTATAAAATATCTATTATGTCAAAAATAGAGATTATAATGAGGGCGGCTTCAAAAAGCAGGCATGAAGGTAAAAAGTAACAGAGAGCCTTTGCTTTTATTTACATAAATCGTGATCTACAGCGATCCTTATCATAACCAGTATTTTACTTTTTGTAGAGAAAACCCTCTATGTGGGTCTTTATTTACAAAGTATGTATAACATATAAGCCTTATTGTTCGTGTCTAGACACATCTAAAATGTCCACGCTCATTCACACCCTCACAAACCTTCAACTGCTATATCAAAACATCAAAACACATTAATAACTCCATAAATTAAACTCCAAACTTCCAAAATTCAACATATTGCCTAAATGATAACATGCCCACTCAATTGGAAAATCAACTGACCTCAGTTGATATGAATAAAATAGACATAGATGGCCACATGTTCCATCACTGAACAACATAAGCATGTTTCATGTAAAAACACATGCATGGAATTGTATCATGGAGGAGTGAAAATTATTGTGATTATGTGTGGGGTGTTTAACATAGTCTTATGGATTGTTTGCTATTATGTAATAATAAAGCAAAGAAAATACTAATTAATCCAATAAAAGAATGTACATCACTAACTATTCAAAAATTACTTTTGTTCAGTCTTACATGGACTTATTTACTAAAATATGATATGCCCTAAATATTCTTGTTTACTTTGGAAAAAGTAACTAAAGTATGTTCTTACATACTAAATGATGTTCGACCATGAGCAACTTCTCCAAATCATCTACACTTGTGGATGCATAACTGCTTTGTTGCTTTCTACTGTTATGAGTCTTGAGCCTGAATCTACCACAATTCTAGCATCCCTTATTGTCATTACATGAATCATTTCTTTGGAAATTTATACAACCTCTTTGGCTCCCCTTGCCTCGAAACTGTACTCTACCTCCACAATTCAAAGTGTATAGGTTTACCACGATTCTAGTATCCCTTATTATCATTACTTGAATCATTTCTTTAGAGACTTTTGCAGCCTCTTTGGCTCCCCTTGCCTTGAAATTATACTCTACCTCTTGCATTAGTTTGTTGTTGACATTGGTCCTAGTTATTTTTTCCTCTTCCACTTTCGAAGCTTCTACCTCGGCCTCTCCCTCTACCAAAGTAGATTACCTACTCAAAACCATCTTTTCCTTGGAAGTTTGAGTTTCACCAAGGTTTTATTCAATTATCAGCATGGACACAAGATCTGAAGAATTTGGAATATCCTCCCTGGTCTAAATAGAAGTTATGAACTGCTTATATGTAGCTCTTAAACGATGAAGACACACTTCAACCTTATCATTGATGCTAATAGATGAAAGTGACTCACATATGTTTTTTATTTTTAAGGTGTAGTAACTTACTCACATGCTCTTTTTCTCCATTGTATGCTTCTCATTCTTGAGTTGCAATTTGTGTGCCTTTGGATTAGTCTGATACAATGTGACCAAACAATTCCAAGCCCCTTTCAGAGTTTTGACATCCTTCATGTGCCTAATAATGTTATCTTTTATGCTAAAAGATAACATGTGCATTACCTTTCATGCTCCTTGATTCCACTTTTCATATGCTCTTAACTGGTTCATATTCGATTCCTTGCTGGTAACTACAAAGGGTTTTCATTGTATCCTTCAATGTACTTCCATTAGCCTTTCCCCATAAGGAAATTCATCATTTTGAATATCCAAGCATGAAAGATGTTCTTGTCCAACTTATCGCTCATAAGTTGACTCAATCCATCAACATTTGTCATTTTTGAAATAATTTACAACACTGTAAAAACACTAGAAGTAGTACCTCTGCTTGAACACTATCACACTATGACTTGATAGTTTGATCTTAGAAAAACATAGTTTTCATGTATCAATAGTACAGAATATCACTTGAAATTTGGGATATGGAATTATTGGGAGATATCAAAGAGAACACAAGGCACGATTCTGCAAACTAACCTAATTTCTCTATGCACTCTGCATTGTGGGCTCAAAACAAAGGTCAAGATGGCTCCAAAGCTGAAATGTGAGCAAAACAAGTGATCCTAAAGAGCTACTCTTGAAAATTTCATAGTAATCTAAGATCGTTTGTGAAGTGTGCATTGTTGGAAACCAAATTTCATAGTAATCTAAGATCGTTTGTGAAGTGTGCATTGTTAGGCTTCTGTTGTTACAGCTAATTTTGTAAATCTAGAATTATATAATGTAAAATGGGCCGATTCAACTTTTTGAGAATTCAATAGACGTTCATCCGTGTAACTGAAAGGATAGAGAAGAATAAGTGCTTCATATTTGTATGACTAGGGGAATCTCCTTATGCAGAAAGAGTAGTCGAGTCTAAGTCATGTACATAGGCAGATTATATCCTATTCATTAATATACAGACATACTTTGATGCCATATCTTTGCGTATATCAATAATGTGCCATTTGTTCTTTCATCATCTTTTCTGCATTAATTTGTATCGAATGTTCGATCATATACAGTAAGGGAATAGAAACACATTGGACTAATCTTTGGTAATCCCCATTCCCCGAACCTACCTTATTATGTAGAGTGATATTACAGAATCTAGTGCAACAAACATTTGGCGACCATGATGGTATGGAGTGCATAGTAACAACACATGGTGGGAAGTAAACAAAAAATGTTGAAGAAGGAGCAGTTGAACTATTAAAAGAAATGGATTCCGATGGAGAAGGACTATGCCAACATGCTTGGGTAAGTGGTTTTTGAAATACTCAAAGCGTAGGCATCATTTGGAGTGGCTAAAGGAACTACAACATCACAAAAAATTGTACACGGAGGAGAAAGTTCAAATAGCGATCGTGTATCTATGCAACTATGATACTTGGTGGAACAAGGTTTGGTTTTGTATTTGATATTGACGCAACTGCTAGAGGTACATGTAGCTTTTGAGATGGCTAAGTTGAAAACAGACAATGTGGAAGGGTGATGGGCTAAGGAGGAATCAGACGGGGAACTAGAAAGAAGACCCTTGGATTCAGTTTTGATGTCAGGCCTCTTGGATTTTGTTTGGATGGAGTAGCTCACAAAAATGAAAGAGAAGAGTACATGCTCTTGAATTCTCATAACTTCATCTTCTTGCCCATGTTGTTGGATTTCAAGGTCTAGGGAAGCACACGAAGAACACAAGGAAGAATAAGAAACTTGGAGCACAACACAATACAAAATGTATCACCAAGTGAATGTACAAAGATAAAAGAATCATTAGGGTTAAAGGCATAAATATAAGTCGAGGGAAAAAAACCTCCTAAAGAGGGAAAAAAGTGCCTCGGTGCTCCTAAATGCACACCCATCACTACCAAAATATATCAACAAATCCCCCTAGGAGTGATGCCATGAATAAGGAGCTGGCACTCATGTATAAGGAAGTGCCAAGCTATGTGGAAAAAGATCAATTGACAAAAGCAAGTAAGCCCAAAGCTTTGTGAAAAGCTTCAAACTTCTCTCTAGGTAGAGACTTTGTGAAAAGATCTACAACATTATCCTGTGTGGGCACATAAACCAAATTGATCTCTTCAGCAGAGAACCTATCCCTGACATAATGATGTTGCATCTCAATGTGCTTTATGTGAGCATGTAACATAGGGTTCCTCACAACTGCCAATGTGCTCTGATTGTCATTGAAGATGGTGGTGGTAGAAGACTGACCAACACCCAAATCAACCAAAAGGCATCTAAAACCACACACTCAATACTCGCTATGGAATCTACCCTATGCTCAACCTCACAAC
This sequence comes from Ceratopteris richardii, assembly GCA_020310875.1. Taxonomy (NCBI): domain Eukaryota; kingdom Viridiplantae; phylum Streptophyta; class Polypodiopsida; order Polypodiales; family Pteridaceae; genus Ceratopteris; species Ceratopteris richardii. Next base: position 23,717,893 of record CM035431.1, on the reverse strand, counting down.
TATAAGTGGCCATAGTAGGCTCCTTCTTGCTCAACCAAGATATGCATGAGCTATCAAGCATGAAGCAAAGACCACTGGTGGACACACGAGTGTCATAGCAACAAGCCTAGTTTGAGATAGAAAAAAGCATGTAAATTTGGTTTTAATGATCCCCCCTTGGGATAAAACAGTACAAATATCTGGGTACCACTCAAGTGGCAAAAGATGCGCCTAACTACCTGCCAATGCTTGACACTTGGGCAATGCATAAACCTGTTCATTTGAGAGACAACAAACTAAATATCAAGTCGAGTTATGCATAAGTCAATGAAGCATCCATCAACTTCTTGATAGAGAGCTGCATCAAACGCATCTCTAGTATCATGAATACTCAATCACAAACATGTTTCCATGGGAGTGGCAATAGGTTTGCAATCTTCAAGGCCAAGATGATACAATAATTTATCAATATATTTTGTTTGACACAAATCTATTCCCCCATCAACTTGCATAAATTGAATGCCCAAATAATGATGAAAATGCCCCAAATCGAACATCTTAAAAGGGGCATGCAAGTCATCCTGATATATGCTTCTCATTAGGACCACTGAGCAATATATCATCAACATGTACTACAATGATCAAAAGTACATCATCTGCACGTTCAAAATATAAGGCGATTTTAGTTGGGCTATTCTCAAAACCATGTGCTAGCAAGTAGGTATGTATCTTCTCATGCCAAGCATATGGTGCTTGCTTCAACCCATATAATGCCTTTTTCAAGTTGCACACTTTATTTTTGTTTCCTTTCTGTGTAAAACCATGGGTTCAAAAACATTCACTTCTTCATGTAAATCACCATTTAGAAATGTAGTTTTAATGCCCAATTGATGTTCATTCCAACCATAAAGAGCACAAATGCTAAAAATAATGGTCATTTTGCATGTGGGAGCAAAGGTCTCATCAAAATCAATGCATCTCTCTTGAGCATAACCTTTGACAAAAAGCCTAGCTTTATATCTATCAACTCTTCCATTAGGTTTATGTTTAACTTGTATATCCATTCAGTGCAAATGGCCTTTTTGCATGGAGGCAATCACATAAAGACCAAGTACCATTCTTCATAATAGCCTCATATTTTGACTATATAACAACCATCTATTTTTTTGAATTTTAAGCTTCATCAAAAGATATGGGCTCATTCCCATCACAAAGACTAGAGACATCCATTACATAGCAATCTGATGCAAATGAAGCACTATGAGAACCTAAATTGGTACAATATGAAAAAGGCACATATAATTTGCTATCTCTCAAAGTCTACACTAGCCATTTAGGCATAGTTTAGCCTCTTCTATATCAACCCTCCCATCAAAAACTACATCATGTAAATCTGCATCAATGGATTGATTTGCATCATCATGTGGAGCCTGTGAAGGGTGAGAAATTCCCTCATTTGGACCCATAATTGATTCTCCACGTGTAAAAAGAGAAATCAAAGTGTCATACACATCCTTCGAGCTAACTAATGTCTCTTTGGTACATGAAATTAATAGATGAATTGCATCTTCCACAAAAACAACATCATGGCTAACCAATACGCATTTAGTATGTGGATGATACATACAATGGCCTTTGCTTTCTGAGCGGTAGCCAACAAAACTACATTTCATTGCTTTATCATCCAGTTTTCTGTGTTGTTGTTCAGGCACTAATGCATATGCCAAAAAACCAAAGACATGCAAATGAACAATATATGGCTTGCAACCATGCCAAACCTCATATGGAGTGACTGATTGCAATGCTTTGGTGGGACACCTATTAAGTACATATGCTACACACATAACAACCTCAATGCAGAAGCTATGTGGTAAAGCTTGACTTTTGACCATGCACCTCTCCATTCCCATGAGAGACTTGTTCTTTCTTTCAGCAAATCCATCTTCTTGAGGTCTATACGACACTACACACTTATGTTTTATCCCATGCTTATCCAAAAATGCATGAAAATCAGAAGACATGCACTTCCCCCTCGATATATGCTGACATATTTTCAGTCATAACCAAGAACTATTTGAAGCACATAAACACTTAGGAATTTGCTTCCAATGGATACACTCATGCATGCATGGATAACTCATTAACAAAATTCACGAAGTACTGATAGTTCCCAAATGAAGGTGTCTGCATAGGAGCACAAACATCACTATGAACAAGCTTCAATTTATGAACAAATTGAACTGAACCATCTTTTGGGAAGGAGGAATGCTACATTTTTGCAAAATACAAGCTTCATAGACATGTTTACAAGGTGCCTCAAGTTTGGGGTGATAGGACACCATTTTAGATTTCTAGAGGTGAAGCAAACTAGCAAATTGAGATGAACAAAGCATGCATGGCAAAGCTTTGCATTTGAGATAGCTTGAGAATCTTGAATTTCACATGTTGAATCATTCATAAATTTCACATAGTCTATGAGCTTATATAGAGCACAACATATATTTACAGAAGCAATAATAACATCACCGTTTGCAAGATCATGAATTGTACATCTGTCATCAACAAATTTGACAACCAAGCCCATCTTGGCTAATGTTCAAACTGATAACAATTTTTTCTTGATCCTTTGCACATATAAAGCATCTGATAATATGAAAGAATTGCCATCAATAGTAGCGAATGATCTTACTAACTCCCATTACAAGATAAGAGGAGTTGGTAGCACGTGTGAGAGTATTCCCTGTAGAGCCATGCTCAAGTGAAATGAAGAAACTATGTTGCAAGGTAATATGTTTGATTGCCCCACTATCAAAGTTCCAAACATCTTAGTCTACTTCAAACATACATTGCTCATGAGAAGATGGGTCATAGCTACAAACATTAGTAAATGCCTATTCTTCATTTTGAACAAGATTAGCAGACTTTGTTTTAGGTGTGGAGGCCATTGCAACGAGCATTCCAAACTCTTTCTTCTTTTCTTCTTTTCTTCTTTTGCAGCCAATTTAGGACAACTCTTGATGACATGAACATTTGCCTTATAATATTTGCAAACTTGTTTCTACTTTTGTTTCTTTTCATCTTTGTCTTCATTCTTCAATTGTGCAACATAAGAAGATTTCTTGTTACTAGTAGATGAGCTCCATTTACCTTTTCACTTCTCACTAGCTAAGAAATTTTGATTTGCAACACGCATAATTGACATGTTCTGCCTAGATTGATCTTCCTACAAAAAAATAGAGACGAACTCCTCAAATGTTAAGGCATTTGGATTGCCTTTCATCATCAATCAAAGAGTAGAAGCAAAAATTTTATATGAATTTGGAAGACCGTTAAGAACAATCTACACAAGGGAACTATCTAGCAAATCAACTGAAATCAACTACTCCTTCAAATATTTGATCTTTGTCCAAAAACTGCTCGTAGAATCTCCTTCATTTTCAATGACATCTACATCATCTTCAATAAATTTATTTGCATGTTTAGTAGGATGTTTTTCAACACCCTATGCAATATTCCACAACCCTTTTGTTACCAATACATGAAACATCATATATGCACACCATGGGTAATTAGTACCATCCAACTTGTCCTCAATCACTGACATATGAAATAGAGCATTGATTTCAACCATGGCTAGTGACTAGATACCCTAATGTAGAAAAAGTTGAATAAAAATACCCTTTCGAGCTCTGCTAAACCTATAACAGACTTCGAGAATCTTGTATTGTCCAACCAAAACTTATATATATGTTTGGCACAAAAGGGAAAAAATTCCTACTCAATCATGGCAATAGTGCATCTGGAGGTGGAAACAGGCTCATATCAAAATTGTGATGCCAGAAAGTATATCTATTTTGAACTCATAATCACCTCGAGTATGCTCACAAATTTTTGGGTGATTCTCAGACTGTGACCAGAGGGGTCTTGGTGATGCCCTTGATCAAGTGACGACCTACTCTGATACCAATTGTTGGAGTTCAAGGTTTGCACAAGCACATGAAAAACACAAGGAGGAAGAAGAAACTTGGAGCACAACACAATACAAGATGATTGCCAAGTGAATGTGCAAAGATAAATGACCCATTAGGGTTATAGGCATATATACAAGCTAGGGAAAAAACCTCCTAAAGAGGGAAAAAGTGCCCCTAGCGGTCCTAAGTGTGTTCATCCCCATCGCTACTGAAATATATCAACAAATTTTTCTCCTTGTATGTGAGATTCTTGGCTTGTCTATTGCTTGAAAACATGTCTTGGAATATTATCTATGTATCCTTACTCTCATTTATGATTTTCTCATGGGGGTTGAACTCCAAGAACGAATATACAAAGGTACATCAATCTACCAACCTATATATTTGCCATTCTTTTGAACATAAATCTACCAACCTATGCACATTTGATGTGAGTGCATCAGGAGAAATTTCTTAACGCGAGCTTTCCAAAGACTTTTCTTTTGATAGGTTTAACCTTATGATTAGGTAGTTCTACCATCTTCAGTGTTTGCAACCATTGAAGTAGGTTTTAGAGAGTACTTGTATGAGGTACGATAGGATATGTTTGTGAGACATGTGAGCATTATATTTTCACAACCATCACAATAGGGCCATTCCTCCATGCACTAATCGGGTCATTGCTTTGGATTGATAATTTAAGTGTTGCATCGATCCACTACTATACTATCACCTAGTCTTTTGAGGTTGAAACATCTAATCTTCCATGTCTAGGTGGATGCAACAATAGATTTTGAAATTTATTTCTAAGAGCTTTCAATAACATGAAAATTGTTCGAATCTCTCTTTGTTTGCTCCCTCCATGGAGCTTAGAAATTGAGGACATTTTGCTCCTTGTGCACTAAATTTGTAAATTCCATGTTGAACATTTTGGAAACTTTTTTGTACTTTTAGGGGAAAAATAAAGTGAGAAGATGGGCAACGAGGTAGAAAAGAGTTTGGGGAAGAGAAAAAAATCAAAAGTACTCTCTAAATTTCTTCTATATACTTATAGAACTAAGCCTTGTTATTGTTATGTATGAAGATGACGATGAAGAACTTCAAAGACATGAAGATGCAAGAAAATATTCAAACACAAATCTCAAGTGATGTTCTTACATTTCACTCACAAATTCATACAATCATGTAGGACGTAGGTGGTTGGGATCCCTAAAATGATGCCAAAGCTCTATTGTATCCCTACATGCATAATGTCTTAATGGCAAAGAGTTATTGTAGCCCTACATGCATAATGTCTTGCATGCATCAAGTGTGATAGATCACTCTAGGATGCTAATTTTGGGATTTGACCTCTCTATAGAGTGTATGAAAACAAAAACCAAGAGATGGCAAGTGAAATAGAGAAAACTCAACATTCTTGTTATGAAATACACAAGGAACAAGAAAAAAACATTCCTAAAGTATGAATAAGGGTTGGTGTACCACAATCTATTCTCAAATGCATGAAATAGGACATGAGGTGCATGAACACATAGAGAAGCTTGAACACGAATTTCTCAACTCATTGTTCGCAACGCAAGAAGTTCAAATCTCAAAATCTACTTTACAAGTCTTAGCCATCTTCTTTTGTACTTTTTGGACTAGCCTTATTTGCACTAAAATATCCTCCTAAAATTCGAAAATAGTTACTGAGGCCTAAAATACCTCCAATTTTTAATCCCAGGAATGTTATAAAATTCTAGAAAAATAGCATCTCTCTAAAGGCTAGAGGATTCTTAGATCTTTACAAATTGGAGTTTTCTCCCTTAAAAATTACATTTTTATGTACAAATCTAACCTAGATGCAAAAAATAAGAAAGAAAAATTTGATGGATCTTCCTCGACTTGATTTTCCTTTTGTCTTGATGCTCTGTTCCCTTTCAAGCATCGGCTAATTTATCCTTCTTTGTTAACAATCCTTGAGAGGATAAAAAATAACAAACATCCATGATCACATTGTTCATTTATTTGACCATTATGATATGAGATATGTCTCACATACTAGGAGCACTCTAACAATTATTGAGCTCTTATTCGAGATATCACTTGGGTGTGGCTAAGAATGTCTTGAGATACATAAAGGCCACACTAAATGAAAAATTTTTTGTGTGATACAATAATCAACTCATTGTTTATGGATTTTGTGAGCTAAATTGGGTGGGAGGTCTCATGTTTAGAAGACCTACATCAAGTTATGTATTTATGATGGGAAAAGAAAGCATATCATGTTTTGGTAATTTTTGCTATTATATTGGTTGCATAGCAATATATGGTGACAATATTAATAGCATTCTTCTTGCCAATAATCTACTCTATCTTGTGATGAGTAAACACAATGAAGTACACTACCACTTCATTTAAAAAAAAAGATCTTAACCAAAGAATTCGATTTGGATGATATGTTAGGTCAAAATAAATTCTTTTAGGTGATTTTTCTGGGTTCGATCCCTAGTAGAATCGCTTGAGTTCATCACAAGTACGACTATCGCCTGAGTTAATTGTTGAAGTATTTCAATTACCTATTTTAAAAGAGCCCTCAGTGCCTAAGTGCCCAGAGGATTCTCTACATAAGGAATTTGGGCCTCGAGAGGGAGGACGATAGTATTACATGTTTAAAAATGTATCATATGCTAGACGAGAACAATTGAAGTGGTATTTGGAGCGGTTGTGTTTTATTATAAAATATGACTATATGTCAAAGGAGAACTATGTGTCACTTTGTTGGGCAGAAAAAGGGGAGCAGGTGAGTTGGGCACATTGGTTATATGATAGGATGTATGGGGGAATTTTCCTATCCGATAAGTGGAAAACATAGTCCAATAGTCGGTTATTAGCATACCTAGCTGTGTTATTTCAGTTTATGCAAAAAGTGAAGAACGATGAGATCATGTGGAGGAGTGTAGTCCTACAACAGCCTGTGTCACCTGTGTCCAGGCAGAAGGATGAAGAGTGTTGGTGCAAGTCAATCACCAATTGATGTTTTGGATAAAGACTTGAAGTCAAAGAATGAAGAAAAGATCAACAATTGAAGATTGAAGATAAAGCATGTTCAGGAAATGAAGACTTGTATACATATGTACATTAATTTATAGTTAGCTCACTTATACCTTTTGTATGGTCATGATCTTGTACATATATGCCTATATATACAAGTAAAAAGTCAGGGAAAATATGAGAGAGCATGAGCTGATAAGAATTAGAAGTTATTAGACACTTTAGAAGTGAGCAAGATCTCTCTCTCATCCAGATCTAAAGTTTTTTAGAATAGAAGAAAAGTGATATTTTGTTGTGTTCTCCTTCTGTGCTTGATCATTTCAAGAATACTTTTGTAAATGTTTCCATACTTAATGAGTCTATGGTTAAAGTTTGAGAGCCTAATTGTAAACACGCTGAGAGAATTATGTGTAGGAACATTTGTATGTGAGAAAGTGTTGAGTGTCTTCTGAAACAGGCGCAATCTCGATGCTCAAAGAATTGATCAGTTCTCAGTGCACAGTGTAAAGTTTTACGCAAATGAGGAGTCAAAATCTAAGTTGGAAGGTAAGCCACCTATGGCTAAAAGCATTTTCTTAAACGGGTTCTAATTTGGGAGAACTATGTGTTAGAAGTTGCAGGTGTCAAAGTCGACTATACAGAAGAATAGTTTCAAACATAGGTGAACTATTTGATACATTTCTCAAGATATACTTAATATTTTGGAATGATTTAACTTGTAGAAGGTGTGCAATCTATAGATGACACCTTTTGCAAAGTTTTATCAAAAACTTTACACCTTTGATCAGTCAATGAGTGAGTGATGTGCAGCAGACTTTCTGAGTAGTGATACTCTTCACAGTTTGTTCAAGATTTTGATAATTGAGTATTGATCCTCCAAATTGGTAAAGGTTTTGAGTTATTCTTGATATAGGGGTACTCTAACATCAATGATAGCTTGTTCTTTTGGATATTAACACTCTCCATCAGTGGTATCAGAGTAGGAATCATCAAAATTGAAGAAAGGAGGACCCCGACTGCTGCAGTAATACAAAAATCAACACTTGAAGGTTCAGAAGGTGAAACTTTGAAGTGAAAGCTTGAGAAGGTGGCTAGAAGCAATCAAGAAGATCAAAAGGAACTTCATTCGAAGTAAAGGTACACTTATTCCTCATAAAGGTTGAAGAATTTAATACACAGGTGAAGAAAGGATGGGAGATTGATAAGGAAATTGGATAGAGAAAACTATCCAACATGGTCAATCAGGATGGAAGCTCATCTCATGAGCAAAGATTTGATAGGTTACATTACAGGAGAAGAAGAAAAACCAGAATTCAGAGATCCTAGTGTTCCAACTAGGGATGAACTCTCATATTTGAAGACTTGGATGAAGAGACATGCTCAAGCAAGGAGCATTATCTATATGGGAGTCAATGACTACTTGCTACCTCATATTAGAGGTCTTGAAAGTGCAAGTGATATATGGAATGCTTTGGAGGATCATTTGCAAAATACTACAAAGTCAAGGAAGGCATCTTTGTGGGTAGAGTTTACCACATTCAAGAAGAAGGCCTCTCAATCCATTTCAGATTATGTAACAAGAATGAAGGACATTATGTTGGAGATAGACGTCTGCAGAAGCACGCGAACAACACAAGGAAGAAGAAGAAGCTTGGAGCACAACACACAATACTGAATGTATTACTAGAGAATGTACAAAGATAAGTATCCCATTAGGGCAATAGGCATATATACAAGCCGAGGGAAAAAAACCTCCTAAAGAGTGAAAAAAGTGCCCCAACAGTCCTAGAGTGTTCACACACATCACTACCTAAATATATCAACAAATCCCCCCTGAGAGTGATGCGGTGAACAAGTAGCTGGCACTCATGTATAAGGAAGTGCCAAGCTATGTGGAAATCACTCCACAAAAGGAAGTAAGCCCAAAGCTTTGCGGAAAGCTTCAAACTTCTCCCTAGGCAGAGCCTTCGTGAAAAGGTATGCAATGTTCTCCTGCGTGGGCACATATACCAAGCTGATCTCCCCAGCAGAGAACCTCTCCCTGACATAATGATAATGAACCTCAATGTGCTTAGTGCGAGCATGGAACACAGGGTTCCTCGCAACTGCCAATGCGCTCTGACTGTCAATGAAGATGGTGATGGTAGAAGACTGTCCAACACCCAAATCAGCCATAAGGCGTCTGAGCCACACGCACTCAACAGTCGCTGTGAAAGCTGCCCTATACTCAGCCTCGCAACTGGAAGTGGCTGCAAGAAAAATAACAGCACATCGGAATAGACCTGAAGACAGAGTTGAGCAAAAACGTAGACAAAGATAGACGTAGACTGAGAGATAGAGAACTCAAATTCTCATATTGCCGAGCGTAATGCAGTTAAAGTGATGGTATTGTCCACCCGTGCGCTCCACTGTGGAGCTTAGATGGCGATCTAGACAGACTCTAGATGAAGGGCTTACTAGTGCACAATGCTATGTAAAGCTCAACCTGGGCTGTGCTTATATAGCTTTTATAAGGTGGTTCGGTATAGATAAACGTAGTCGAGAGATACAAAATAGTCGGTAAAATATACGATCCGATAATATCTCCATGACCAGAAGTCCTACCGTCTCGGCCCTACGGGCTGGGGGCATAGGCCCTCAGACCCCGCAAAAGGGGGCAAGCCCCCCTCTGCACTCCCCCATTAAGGTTCTATGGGGAAAACACGCGACGCCACAAGGCCTTTATTTTCACCTTAAATGGCAACCCAATGGCCTGGAAATTTATGCCTTATCTAACCTAATGGCTAGGCTCACAAAGGTCATCTACAACCATCAATGGTCACACATAGACCTCATCTAACTTGGAAGTTAGGGTTCCACAAATGTCCAGGCTCTCATAATGGCTTCTCCTCATAATGGGGGCCTTACAAATTAGAGCATCATGGATCATTTGTGGTCACATGAGGGTGGAGTATTGAGCATATCTAACACCCCCCCTCAATGTCCACCCTATGGTGAACTACCTCCTTGGTCCAATCCTAAGCTTTGGAAAGTGTCGAAGAATTTTCTCTCTCCCAAGAGCCTTGGTGAAGATGTCTGCTCCATTTTCTTCAATGGGACAATAGCTTATCTCCACGACCCCGTCCTCAATCAACTCACGCACATAATGATGCTGAATTTCTATGTGCTTGGTACATGCATGGAAAACAGGATTTTTGGCGATGGCCATGCAACTTTGGTTGTCACACTTCAACTCTATAGCCTCTTGTCCTTGTATTCCTATGTGCCATAGGATCCTTCTCAACCATACTGCTTCACATGCTGCAACACATGCAACTTTGTACTCAGCTTCAGTAGAAGATAATGCTACAGTCGATTGCTTCTTACTAATCCAAGAGAAAATCCATGATCTTAAAGAAAAGCAATATCCAGAAACTGATTTTCTGGTATCAATATCGCCTGCCCAATTTGAGTCACAGTATCCAACCAGAGATGATCCTTCTTCATAAACAATACCATAATTAGTAGTTCCTTTCACATACCTGAATATCCGCATGCTTGCCTTCCAATGAGTTTGGCAAGGCTTATTAGAGAACTTGCTTACTACTCCAACACCATAAGAGATGTCTGGTCTGCTATTGCACAAGTAGATGAGACTTCCAACTAATTTCCTGTATCTTCCAATATCCACTGGAGATGAAGTATCTTTAATAGATAATTTTGTGTTGACCTCCATAGGTGTAGAAATTTCCTTGCAATCCTCCATGTCGAATGCCTTCAATATCTGCCTTGCATATTTTTGTTGAGAGATGAAAATCTTCCCTGGTTCCTGCCAAACTTCAAGACCTAAGCAATAATGCATTAAGCCCAAGTTTGTCATTTCAAATTCTGAACTCAGGGCATCTTTTGTTTGCTAAAGAAGAGCATCATCATTTCCCGTAATCACAAGGTCATCTACATAGAGTACAAGCACAATTGTCTTCCCTCCTCTCTTTAGAACATACAAGTTAGCATTAGAAGCACATCTTTTGAAACCTAGATCCAAGAGATACTTATCTATCCGCTGGTACCATGCTCTAGGGGCTTGTTTTAGCCCATATAATGCCTTCTTCAACTTACATACCTTGTTCTCTGAATGGGGAGCTTCAAACCCTGGTGGCTGAGACACATATACCTCCTCCTTGAGGTCTCCATTGAGGAACACTGATTTGACATCCATGTGACATACTGGCCAACACTTATGTGCAGCCACAGCTAGTACTACTCGGATAGTAGTCATTCTTGCGGTTGGGGCAAATGATTCACAAAAGTCAATGCCTTCAACTTGTGAATAGCCCTGTGCAACAAGTCTTGCTTTATACTTTTCTAGAGTACCATCAGCCTTGTACTTTAGCTGCCAGACCCACTTGGTGCCAATGACTTTACGCTTAGGGGGTCGATCCACTAGCTCCCAAGTTCCATTCTTCATGATATTGTTGTATTCTGCTTGCATGGCAACCCTCCAATTCAGATCATGGAGTGCCTCTTCCACATTGTTTGGTTCCTTTGCTTCTTCTTGAATGAGATCAGCCATCAAGGCTGTGTTTACAATATGCGCGCTTGCGCGTCTCTGTTCCTCTATTCTCTGTGATCGCCTCGGTCCATCTGCAACCTGTTCTAGTGACTGTGGGATGGGGTTTGCAGAATCATAGAGCTGCCTCACCCAACGTGGCAATGGCTTTTCCACTTGGGTGTCAGCAGGTTGGTGACTTTCAGACTCATCATCTGAAGATGATGCTTCCTTCTCTTGTGTAGAAGGGATAGCTCTTGGGCCAGGTTCATAGTGGATTGCCCCTTCGCCTGATGATAAAGTGGAAGCTCTCTTTTCCTCCTCCACTGCATGTGGTTGCTCCTCCTTAAACACCACATCACGACTCGCCATGATCTTCTTAGCCTCAGGGTCATAAAGCTTATAAGCCTTCTTATCTTCGTTGTACCCTAAGAAGATACATTTGATGCTTTTTGGTTGAAGCTTGTTTCTCTCCCTATCTGGAACATGTACATAACATTCACTTTCAAATACTTTGAAATGGGAAACAAAAGGTTCTTTTACCAGTGTAGGCTTCTTGTGGAGTCTTTCCATCAAGTGCTTTGGTGTAGCTTCGATTCAAGATGTAGACAGCAGTGTTGATAGCCTCTGCCCAAAATTGATTAGGCAAACCCTTTCCCTTCAACATGCACCTTGCCATATCCATGATGGTTCGATTCCGATGTTCTGCAACACCGTTCTGTTAAGGACTATGTGCCACTGTGAGTTGATGCTTGATTCCCTTACTCTTGCAAAAATCTTCAAACTCTATTGATGTAAACTCACCACTACCATCTGTCTTGAATTTCTTCATCTTCTTCCTTGTTTCAGTTTCAACAAGCTGAAGCCATTCTTTAAACTTACCAAAAGCTTGAGCCTTATCATGAAGGAAGTACACCCACATCTTCCTGCTATAGTCGTCGACAAGTAACATGAAGTAGGAAGATCCGCCCAAGGCCTGTGTAGGCATTTTTCCGCACAAGTCAGCATGCACCAACTCTAGAGGATAGCTTGCCCTATTCTTGCTTTCTTGTGGAAACGCCTTCCTCTATTGCTTGCCCATCATGCAAGCTTCACATGGTTCCTTCATTTCTGCAATCGATGGTAGGTGTGCAACCATACTCCTACGATGCATCTCCTTCAGTACAGGGTATCCAATGTGGCCGAATCTCTCATGCCATAGCTTACTTGTGCCCACGTTTGTAGTGGCTGATGACCTGTGATGGGTTCCTTTAGAGGCTGTAAGAAACTGTAAAGGTCTTTTCTACTCGTCATGTGACAAGATGCACCACTGTCCAACACCCATGAGTCATCTGTTCCTAAATCTTCAGCCAAGGAGCACACCTCCTCTATCGTAACAAATAACTCAAGCTCTATTTCTGTTGTGTTGGCAGACTCCTTGCCCTTGCCACCTTTTGAAGAGACACTCTTCTCTTTTGCCTTCTTGATGCGACAGTCTTGGATTCTGTGTCCCTTCTTCTTGCAGTGGAAACACTCTCCCTTGAACTTCTTTTTGTCGTTCTTCTTTTTGTCTCCATCTTTTGAAGAGTCTATTTTGCCTCCTTTGGCATTTGCTTTGAATGCAGCATCTCCTTTGCTACCACCACTCCTTGCCTTGAGCCGTAGCTCCTCCTCCATGAGTAAGGCACTGAATTCTTCAAAAGTTAGTGGTTGACGTCTGATTTGAGTGTTAAGAGCACTTACCAAACCATCAAACTTAGGTGGACAGATTCGAAGACAACATCGAGCTAGCTCCTCACTTGACTTTTGAACACCTACTCCTGTCGTTTGATCTCGTAGATTCTTTATGCGAGTGATAAACACCTCTGCAGTCTCCCCATCAGCAAACCGTTCTGCTGCAAGCTGATTCTCCAAGTTCTGAATCCGTGTCTGGTTACGAGTTTCATATTGATTTCTCAATATGTTCCATGCTTCACATGCCTTCGTAGTATGCTGAATGAGAGTCAGAACACTATCAGAAGTACTTGTAACAAGAGCACAGAGTGCATCTGCATTTCTACGTTTCCAAGCACGTAGAAGATCAACATCAGGAGGAATCATTCGACCATGATTATTTGGATCAAGTCTTTCTTGGGGCTCATGATCAGTCCCAAGAACAGTCTCCAAAAGCTCATGTGAATCAAGAATAGAAGTGATTTTGAACTTCCATAGGGTGTAGTTTGTACCATCAAGTTTACCTTCTGTGAAGGCTGGTGGCCGTATCCACAACGTTGGGATGACCGGCATCATTGCTGCTCCTACTTGTGTGCCACCTACTCCTGTTGATGAAGCACCATGGCCCCAATCGTAGATGGTGATGCACCGCTTGACATCTTCTCTCTTTTGTTGTTCAGACCTCTGCAACCTCTACGTTTCTGCTTCAGCACCACTCAGAGCCTCCTTAGCTCTGATACCATGTAAGAAAAATAACAGCACAGCGGAATAGACCTGTAGAAAGATTTGAGCTAAAATGCAGACAAAGATAGACGTAGACTGAGAGATAGAGAACTCAAGTTCTCAGATTGCCGAGCGTAATGTAGTTACAATGATGGTGTTGTCCACCCATGCACTCCCACTGTGGAGCTTAGATGGCGATCTAGACAGACTCTAGATGAAGGGCTTACTAGTGCGCAATGCTATGTAAAGCTCAACCTGGGCCGTGCTTATATAGGTTTTACAAGGCTATATAAATGGCAACCCACTGGCCTGGAAGTTTATGCCCTACCTAACCTAATGGCTAGGCTCACAAAGATCATCTACAACCATCAACGGTCACACATAGACCTCATCTAACTTGAAAGTTAGGGTTCCAAAAATGTCCGGGCTCTCATAATGGCTTCTCCTCATAATGGGGGTCTTACAACTTAGAGCACCATGGATCATTTGTGGACACATGAGGGTGGAGTATTGAGTATATCTAACAGTGGCCACAGTAGGCTGCTTCTTGCTCAACCAAGATATACATGAGCTACCAAGCATGAAGCAAAAGCCACTAGTGGGCACACAAGTGTCATAACAACTAGCCCAATCAGAGTCAGAAAAAACATGCAAATCTGGCGGTAGTGATCCCCCCTTGGCATAAAACAACCCAAGTAGCCGAGTACCACTTGTTGATATATTTAGGTAGTGATGTGTGTGAACACTCTAGGACTGCCGGGGCACTTTTTTCCCTCTTTAGGAGGTTTTTTTCCCCCGGCTTGTATATACGCCTATTGCCCTAATGGGCTACTTATCTTTGTACATTCTCTAGTAATACATTCAGTCTTGTGTGTTGTGCTCCAAGCTTCTTCTTCTTCCTTGTGATGTTCGCGTGCTTCCGCAGACGTCTAACTCCAACAATTGGTATCAGAGCAGGTCGTCGCTTCTTCTAGGGCGCCGTCGACACTCCTCCGTTTGCAGTCTCAGATTCGCACGAAATTTGGTGAGCATACTCAGGGTGTTTCCGAGATCAAAACAGCTTTGTTCTGTGGTGCCAAAATCGCGATCTGAGCTCGTTTCGGCCTCCGAACGCACTATCGCATCGCTTGTGCAGGCTATTTCGTCCTTTTGTGCCAAAGGTATATACCAGTTTCTGTTCGCCAGTTTAAGCGTCTCGAAGTCTGCTATAGGTCTAGCAGAACTCGTTTGGGCAGTTCCGTTCAACTTTTTTAGATACAGTCAATTTTCTGCATCAAGGTATTTTAGTCACCGGCCATGGCTGAAAGCAGTGATGTATTCCGTATGTTGGCTGTTGAGGATAAGTTGGATGGTACCAACTACCCATTATGGGCTTATATGATGCGACATGTACTGGTTGCAAAAGGATTGTGGAACATTGTGCAGGGTGTTGAAAGACGTCCTGTTACACCTGTAACGACAGGTACTGCAAATACAGGTGTTGGAGCTGATGAAGATGGTGTCGAAGATGATATTCCGCAGATTCCTGTTCGTGCTGTTGTTTCTGTTGCACCTACTGCAGAGCAGATTCGTTGGGATGGCAGAGATGCCCAGACACATGCATTGATAGCTTTGTCTGTCAAACGTGCCATTATTCCTCACATTCGCTCTTGCAGAACAGCAAAGGATGCTTGGGATACACTTACCACTTTGTACCAGGCTAGGAATGAGGCTCGTGTTGCTTACCTCCGAAAACAGTTGGAGAGTGAGCACATGAATGAAGGTGATTCTATGGACAGTTTTCTTACAAAGATCAAAGACCTGAAGGAACAATTGATTTCTGCTGATGAGGTTATACCAGATAGCTCACTTGTGCAGACCGTTCTGAATGGTCTTCCTGATTCATATCAGAGTTTTGCCTCTACTCTTCGGTTGATGATGAAAGGCAATCCGAATGCCTTGTCATTTGAGGAATTAGTCTCTGTTCTGTTGCAGGAAGATCAGTCCAGGCAGAACAGGTCCATTATGCGTGTTGCAGATCAAGCTTTCCTGGCTAGTCAGAAGGGCAAAGGAAAATGGAGCTCTTCTACTAGTAAGCAGAAATCTGCAAATGCTGCACAATCGAAGAACCAGGATAAAGATGAAAAGAAATCAGAAAAGCAGAAATTGTTCTGCAAGTACTGTAAAGGAAATGATCATATTATAAAGAACTGTCCAAAACTGGCTGCTAAAGAGGCAAAGAAGAAAGAGGCTGGAATGGTTGTTGCAGAGGCCTCTACACCAAAAACAGAGTCTGCAAATCTTGTGCAGGAAGAAGAATGGGCGTTTACTATTGTCTGCAGTTTTGACCCATCTTCTCATGATCAATGCATGTCTGCAGTAGACTCAGATGTTTGGTACTTTGACAGTGGGGTGACCAAACATATTACCTCGCAGTGCAGTTTCTTCTCTTCACTTGAGCCTGCTCCTACAGGGAATACTGTCACATGCGCCAATAACTCCTCTTATCCTCTTATGGGAGTTGGTAAGATCATTCTGACTACTGCTGATGGTAGTTCTTTCACTTTGTCAGATGCTTTATTTGTGCCAGGGATCAAAAAGAATCTGTTATCAGTTTCTGCATTAGCCAAGATTGGCTTGGTTGTGAAATTTGTTGATGACAGGTGTACAATCCATGATCTCTCAAATGGCGATGTGATTATTGCTTCTGGAATTTTATGTCATGGGCTGTATAAGCTCATAGACTATGAAAGATCTGTGAATGATTCGGCATGTGCAGTTCATGATTCTCAGGCTATGTCAGATGCAAAGCTTTGGCATGCACGCTTTGGTCATCTGAATTCTGCTAGTTTGTTACGCCTGCAGAAATCTGAAATGGTGTCCTCTTTGCCCAAACTTGAGGCACCTGGAAAACATGTTTGTGAAGGCTGTATTTTGGGCAAAATGCAGCGTTCTTCCTTTCCAAAAGATGGTTCAGTTCGGGCTACACAGAAATTACAGCTTGTACATAGTGATGTCTGTGGTCCTATGCAGACACCCTCTTTTGGAAATTACCTTTACTTCGTGACTTTCATTGATGATTTTTCCAGGCATGCATGGGTATATCCACTCAAAGCAAAGTCCGAAGTGTTCATGTGCTTCAAACAGTTTTTGGTTTTGGCTGAAAATCTGTCAGCATGTAAAATGGGCACCCTCCGTTCTGATCGAGGGGGGGAATATATGTCTTCAGATTTTAATGCATTTCTGGCTGAACGTGGGATAAAACACCAGTGTACAGTGCCGTATACACCTCAACAGAATGGAGTTGCTGAACGAAAGAACAGGTCACTCATGGAGATGGCGAGGTGCATGGTCAAAAGTCAGGCTTTACCACATAGTTTCTGGCTTGAGGCTGTCATGTGTGCAACATATGTACTGAACAGGTGTCCCACTAAAGCATTGCGGTCTATCACTCCATATGAGGCTTGGCATGACCGCAAGCCATCTGTTGCTCATCTGCGTGTTTTTGGTTGTTTGGCATATGCATTAGTGCCTGAACAACATCGTAGAAAATTGGATGATAAGGCAGTAAAATGTATTTTTGTTGGGTACAGTTCTCAAAGTAAAGGCTATCGTCTGTATCATCCACAGACTAAACGCATTCTGGTTAGCCGTGATGTTGTCTTTGTGGAAGATGCTATTCAGCCATTGCTTTCATGTACTAAGGAGACATCTGTTAGCTCCAAAGACATGTATGATATTTTGATGCCTCTTTTTACAGGTGGACAGGCTAGTGCTGGTCCTAATGAGGCAACTTCTCAGCCTTTGCAGGTTTCATATGATGATGCAGATCATTCCATTTCTGATGCAGATTTACATGATGCACTTGTTGATGAGAGAGCTAATATTGAGCAGGCAAAAACTATGCCAAAATGGCTGGTGCAGACTTTGCGTGACAACAAATTAGATGCACCTTTGTCATATCGTACTCGTTCAGGCTCTCATAGTGCCTCCTTTGCATCAGATTGCTATGCTATGGCTGCATCTAGTCTCTGTGATGAGAATGAGCCTGTTTCTTTTGATGAAGCACAAAATTCAGAAAATTGGATGGCTGCTATGCAATCTGATTATGATGCTATAATGAAGAATGGTACATGGTCTTTATGTGACTTGCCTCTTGGCAAGAAGGCCATTGGCACTAAGTGGGTATACAAGCTGAAGCGTAAACCTGATGGTACAATTGACAGGTATAAGGCTAGGCTTGTTGCAAAGGGTTATGCGCAGGAAAGAGGCATTGATTTTGATGAGACCTTTGCACCTACATGTCGTATGACTACTGTTCGGAGCATTTGTGCACTTGCAGCCCATCATGGTTGGAATGTACATCAGTTGGACATTAAAACAGCATTTCTGAATGGTGACTTGCATGAAGAAGTGTATGTTTTTCAGCCCCGTGACTTTGTGCAGAAAGGGCATGAAAACCAGGTGTGCAGGTTAAAGAAGGCGTTATATGGTTTAAAGCAAGCACCATGTGCTTGGTATGAGAAGATACATGCCTATCTGATTGCACATGGTTTTGAGAACAGTCCAACTGAAAGCACCTTATACGTTAAGCGTGCTAATGATGTGCTTCTGATCATTGTTGTCTATGTTGATGACATGCTGCTCACTGGTCCTATTGAGACACATATTGCTGATTTTAAGGCTGATTTGCATGCCTCATTTGAGATGTCTGATTTGGGGCATTTGCATCACTATTTGGGCATTCAGTTTATGCACGTTGATGGTGGAATGGCTTTGTGTCAAACGAAATATATTGACACATTATTGCAGCGTTTTGGCCTTGAAGACTGTAAGCCTATTGCCACTCCTATGGAGACAGGTTTACGATTGAGTCTTCATGATGCTGGAGATGCATTTGATGTTGTTCTCTATCAGCAGGCTGTTGGATGCTTGATTTACTTATGCATTACTCGGCCAGATATTCAGTTTGCTGTCTCACAGATGAGCAGGTTCATGCATTGCCCAGGAGTCACGCATTGGAAAGCGGTTAAGCGCATCTTTCGCTACTTGAGTGGTACTCGGCTACTTGGGTTGTTTTATCCCAAGGGGGGATCACTACCGTCAGATTTGCATGCTTTTTCTGACTCAGATTGGGCTGGTTGTTATGACACTTGTGTGTCCACCAGTGGTTTTTGCTTCATGCTTGGTAGCTCATGTATATCTTGGTTGAGCAAGAAGCAGCCTATTGTGGCCACTTCCAGTTGTGAGGCTGAGTATAGGGCAGCTTTCACAGCGACTGTTGAGTGTGTGTGGCTCAGACGCCTTATGGCTGATTTGGGTGTTGGCCAGTCTTCTGCCACCACCATCTTCACTGACAGTCAGAGCGCATTGGCAGTTGCGAGGAACCCTGTGTTCCATGCTCGCACTAAGCACATTGAGGTGCATTATCACTATGTCAGGGAGAGGTTCTCTGCTGGGGAGATCAGCTTGGCATATGTGCCCACGCAGGAGAACATTGCAGACCTTTTCACGAAGGCTCTGCCTAGGGAGAAGTTTGAAGCTTTCCGCAAAGCTTTGGGCTTACTTCCTTTTGTGGAGTGATTTCCACATAGCTTGGCACTTCCTTATACATGAGTGCCAGCTCCTTGTTCACCGCATCACTCCCAGGGGGGATTTGTTGATATATTTAGGTAGTGATGTGTGTGAACACTCTAGGACTGCCGGGGCACTTTTTTCCCTCTTTAGGAGGTTTTTTTCCCCCGGCTTGTATATACGCCTATTGCCCTAATGGGCTACTTATCTTTGTACATTCTCTAGTAATACATTCAGTCTTGTGTGTTGTGCTCCAAGCTTCTTCTTCTTCCTTGTGCTGTTCGCGTGCTTCCGCAGATGTCTAACTCCAACACCACTCAAGTAGCGAAAGATACGCTTAATCGCCTGCCAATGCTTGACTCCTGGGCAATGCATAAACGTGCTCATCTGTGAGACAACAAACTGAATATCTGGCCGAGTAATGCATAAGTAAATCAAGCATCCAACGGCCTGCTGATAGAGAACATCATCAAATGCATCTCCAGCATCATGAAGACTCAATCGTAAGCCTATCTCCATAGGAGTGCCAATAGGCTTACAGTCTTCAACGCCAAAACACTGCAATAATGTGTCAATATATTTTTTTTGACACAAAGCCATTCCACCATCAACGTGCATAAACTGAATGCCCAAATAATGATGCAAATGCCCTAAATCAGACATCTCAAATGAGACATGCAAATCAACCTTAAAATCAGCAATATGCCTCTCATGAGGACCAATGAGCAGCATGTCATCAACATAAACCACATTGATCAGAAGTACATCATTAGCACGCTTAACATATAAGGTGCTTTCAGTTGGACTGTTCTCAAAACCATGTGTAATCAAATAGGCATGTATCTTTTCACACCAAGCATGTGGTGCTTACTTTAAACCATATAATGACTTCTTTAACCTGCACACTTGGTTCTCATGCCCTTTCTGCACAAAGCCACTGGGCTAAAAAACATACACTTCTTCATGCAAGTCACCATTCAGAAATGTAGTTTTAATGTCCAACTAATGTACATTCCAACCATGATGGCTGCAAGTGCACAAATGCTCCGAACAGTAGTCATACAACATGTAGGTGCAAAGGTCTCATCAAAATCAATGCCTCTTTCATGTGCATAACCCTTTGCAACAAGCCTAGCCTTATACCTGTCAACTGTACCATCAGGTTTACGCTTCAGCTTGTATACCCACTTAGTGCCAATGGCCTTCTTGCCAGGAGGCAAGTCACATAAAGACCAAGTACCATTCTTCATTATTGCATCATATTCAGATTGCATAGCAGCCATCCAATTTTCTGAATTTTGTGCTTCATCAAACGAAACAGGCCCAGTCTCATCACATAGACTAGATGTAGCCATAACATAGCAATCTGATGCAAAAGAGGCACTATGAGAGCCTGATCGAGTACAATATGACAGAGGTGCATCTAATTTGCTATCACGCAAGGTCTGCACCAGTCATTTTGGCATAGTTCTTGCCTACTCAATATCAGCTCTCTCATCAATAAGTGCATCATATAAATCTGCATCAGAAATGGAATGATCTGCATCATCACATGAAACCTGCAAAGGCTGAGAAGTTGCCTCATTAGGACCAACACTAGACTATCCACCTGTAAAAAGAGGCAGCAAAGTATCATACATGTGCTTGGGAGCTAACAGATGTCTCCTTAGTACATGAAAGCAATGGCTGAATAGCATCCTCCACAAACACAACATCACAGCTAACCAGAATGCGTTTAGTCTGTGGATGATACAAACGATAGCCTTTACTTTCAGAAATGTACCCAACAAAAATACATTTTATTGCTTTATCATCCAATTTTCTGTGATGTTTTTTGGGCACTAATGCATATGCCAAACAACCAAAAACACGCAGATGAGCAATAGATGGCTTGCGATCATGCCAAACCTCATATGGAGTGATAGACTGCAGCGCTTTAGTGGGACACCTGTTCAGTACATGTGTCAGGAACGCTGCATTTTGCCCAAAATACAGCCTTCACAACTATGTTTTCCAGGTGCCTCAAGTTTGGGCAAAGAGGACACCATTTCAGATTTCTGCAGGCATAGCAAACTAGCAAAATTCAGATGACCAAAGGGTGCATGCCAAAGCTTTGCATCTGACATAGCCTGAGAATCATGTATTGCACATGCCGAATCACTTACAGATCTTTCATAGTCTATGAGCTTATACAGCCCACGACATAAAATGCCAGAAGCAATAATCACGTTGCCATTTGATTGATCATGAACTGTACACTTGTCATCAACAAATTTCACAACCAAGCCAATCTTGGCTAATGCAGAAACTGATAACAGGTTCTTCTTGATCCCTGGCACAAATAAAGCATCTGACAAAGTGAAAGAACTACCATCAACAGTGATGGAGAGTGTTAATCTCCAAAAGAACAAGCTACTCTTGAAGTTAGAGCACCTCTATATCAAGAGTAACTCAAAACCTTTACCAATTTAGAGGATCAATGATCTATTATCAAAATTTTGAACAAACTGTGAAGAAGATGACTACACAGAAAGTCTGCTGCACATAACTCACTTATTGACTTATCAAATGTGTAAAGTTTTTTATAAAACTTTGTACAGAGTGTCGCCTATAGTTTTCACACCTCCTCCAAGTTAAACCATTCCAAAAGACTCATTAGATCTTGAGAAATGATATTAACAAGTCACCTATGTCTAAAACTGTAGTTCTTTACAGTCGACTTTGACACCTGTAACTTCTAAAGCTTGGTTCTCTCAAACTAGAACCCATTTATGCAAATGCTTTTAGCCACAGATGGCTTACCTTCCAACTTAGATTTTGACTCCTCATTTGTGTAAAACTTTACCCTGTGCACTGAGAAATGATAAATTCTTTGACCATCAAGATTGCACCTGTTTCAAAAAACACTCACCACTTCTTCACATATGAATGTTCCTACTCATAATTCTCACAGCCTCTTTACAATTAGGCTCTAAAACTTTAACCATAGACTCATTAACTATGGATTTAGACATCGACAAAAGGATTCTTGAAATGATCAAACACAGAAGGAGAACTCTCAGAAATATCGGGCGCAACTTTTTCTCATTTCTCGAAAACTTTACATCTGGATGAGAGAGCTATTCTACACACTTCTCAAGTGTCTAATGACTTCTAATTCTCTTCAATTCTTGTTCTCACACACTCTCTCATATTTGCCCCGACATTTTTCCTTTTATATATAGGCAAATATTTACAAGCTCATGACCATACAAAAGTATAAGTGAACTAACTCTAAATTAATATACATATGTATACACATCTTCATTCTCTGAACATGTACTTTCTTCATGCTTCATATCTGGATCTTTTCTTCAGTCCTTGAGTTTAAACCTTCATCAAAACTTCAATTGTTGATTGCCCTGCACCAACAAGCAGTAGTCAAAATGATCTTACCAACTCCCATAACAGGATAAGAGGAATTGTTGGCACATGTAACAGTATTCCCTGTAGGGGCAGGCTCGAGTGAAGAGAAGAAACTACGCTGCGAGGTAATATGTTTGGTCGCCCCACTGTCAAAATACCAAACATCTGAGTCTACGGTAGACATGCACTACTCATGAGAAGATGGGTCAAAACTGCAGACAGTAGTAAACGCCCATTCTTCTTCCCGCACAAGATTAGCAGACTGTTTTTGGTGTAGAGGCCTATGCAACAACCATTCCAGCCTCTTTCTTCTTTGCCTCTTGATCAGCCAATTTTGGACAGTTCTTTATGATATGATCATTCCCTTTATAGCACTTACAAAACAATTTCTGCTTTTCTGATTTTCTCTCATTTATCTTCCTTCTTCAAATGTGCAGAATTAGCAGATTTTTGCTTACTAGTTGAAGAGCTCCATTTTCCTTTGCCCTTCTGACTAGCCAGGAAATCTTGATCTGCAACTCACATAATGGACCTGTTCTGCCTAGACTGATCTTCTTGCAACAGAACAGAGACTAAATCCTCAAATGATAAGGTGTTTGGATTGCCTTTCATCATGAAGCGAAGAGTAGAAGCAAAACTCTGATATGAATCAGGAAGACCATTCAGAATGGTCTGCACAAGTGAGCTATCTGGTATAACCTCATCACCAGACATCAACTGTTCCTTCAAGTCTTTGATCTTTGTTAGGAAACTGTCCATAGAATCATCTTCATTCATGTGCTCACTCTCCAATAGTTTTCGGAGGTAAGCAACACGAGCCTCATTCCTAGCTTGGTACAAAGTGGTAAGTGTATCCCAAGCATCCTTTGTTGTTCTACAAGAGCGAATGTGAGGATAATGGCACGTTTGATAGACAAAGCTATCAATGCATGTGCCTGGGCATCTCTGCCATCCCAACGAATGTGCTCTGCAGTAGGTGCAGCAAAAACCGTAGCACAAACAGGAATATGCAGAACATCATCATTTTCGACACCTTCTGCATCAGCTTCAGTACGTGGAGTTGTAACAGTTGCAGGTGTGATAGGATGTTTTCCGACACCCTGCATAAGCCCATAACGGGTAGTTGGTACCATCCAACTTATCCTCAACAACCAACATACGAAATACATCACTGCTTTCAGCCATGGTCGGTGACTAAAATACCTTGATGCAGAAAATTGACTGTATCTCAAAAAGTTGAACAAAACTACCCAGACAAATTTCGCTAGACTTGTAGCAGACTTCGAGACGCTTATACTGGCAAACAGAAACTGGTATATACCTTTGGCACAAAAAGACAAAATAGCCTACACAAGCGCTATGATAGTGCGTTCGGAGGCTGAAACGAGCGCACATCGCGATTTCAACAGCACATAGCAAAGTTGTTTTGATCTCAGAAACACGCTGAGTATGCTCACCAAAATTTGTGCGATTATGAGATTGCAACCGGAGGAGTGTTGATGGCGCCCTAGATGAAGCGACTTGCTCTGATACCAATTGTTGGAGATAGACGTCTGCGGAAGCACGCGAACAACACAAGGAAGAAGAAGAAGCTTGGAGCACAACACACAATATTGAAAGTATTACTAGAGAATGTACAAAGATAAGTAGCCCATTAGGGCAACAGGCATATATACAAGCCGGGGGAAAAAAACCTCCTAAAGAGGGAAAAAAGTGCCCCGGCAGTCCTAGAGTGTTCACACACATCACTACCCAAATATATCAACATATTACAGATGCATTAGGAGCAGTTGATGAAGATATTGAGGAGGATAAATTGGTAAGGCAAATCCTCATAGGTTTGAGAGGAGATGAGAAATGTGAGCCATTTATTTTGTCTCTTGAATTGTCACTAGATCATTTCACTCCTGATTTAAATCAGTTGATAGGACACATGCTAACTTTTGAGCAGGATGTCAAAGGTGATGGTGATAAGAGTACAGGTCAAGCAATGTATTCAAAGGATAAGAAGAAGAATAGCAAAGGTAAACAACAAGCAAATGAAGATGAAGGTACAGCTAACCAAGCTAACTTCCTAAGAGGAAGAGGAGGTGGTAAAGTTAGAGGAAGAGGCAGGAACAATAAAGATGGAGCCAAAGCTTGCTGGATTTGTGGTAACACAAATTACTTAGCTCATGATTGTTGGCATAGTAATCAGAATAATGGTCGATATATTTAGAACTTTAATTCAAGAGCAAGAGATGGCAGAAACCAAAGAGGTAATTTCAGAGGTAGAGGTAGTAGAGGTTACTTTGGAATGAATGCAGATAGAGGATTCCAAAGTCAATCCTACAACAATACCTACTACAATTATGCTTCAGATCAGAAGGAGGATTCAACCTTGATCATGAATGCAACTTGTGAAAGGCAAAGTGAAGACCAAAGAGTCTTCTATATTGACTCGGGGTGTAGCAATCACCTGAGTGGTAATATAGCTTTGAGGACCGATTTGGAGAATAAGGTAACTAATCATGTAGTTCAAACAAGTGATAATACAAAGCATAATGTGAATTCAATTGGATCAGTGAAGGCCAAGGATGGAAGTACTCTTCTGAGTAAGGTCTTCTATGTTCCTACAATTCCAAAGAATCTGATAAGTGTAGGGCAATTTTTTTGCAGGTCAATTAGGTAAGGCTCATAAACAATCATACAATAAGCATGGATTTATGTATTCAGAGAAACTTGAATTGGTACACATAGATGTGTGGGGACCATCAAAGGATTTCAGTATAAATGGTTCAAGATATTATGTGATTTATGTTGATGATGCTACCAGGTGGATCACTATCTATGTGATCAAAGATAAATCAGAGGTATTCAATACATTTAAACATTATCATGTGTATGCAGAAAGAATCACAAGTCAAAAGTTGAAGAGACTAAGGTCAGATGGAGAGGGAGAGTATTCCTCTAATTATTTCAGTGATTACTTACGGAATGCAGGTATAAAAAGGGAAGTTACTTGCAGTTACTCTCCTCAACAAGATGGTGTAGCAGAAAGGAGAAATAGAACTCTTGTTGAGTTTGCAAGATCCATGATGAAGGAGAAAAATTGTCCAAATTATTTGTGGGTTGAGGCTGTAAATACAGCTACATATTTGGTTAATAGGTTACCATGTAAAGCTTTGCAGGGTATGACACCATGTGAGGCATGGTGGGGTAAGAGACCTACCTTAGATCATTGCAAAGTATCTGGATGTTTGGCTTATGCATATGTACCATCTCAATTGAGGCATAAAATGGAACTTAAAGCTGAAAAATATGTGTTCATTGGATATGATGATAAGCAGATGGGTTAGAGGTTGTGGAGTCCATCCACAAAACAATTCCTTGTGTCTAAGGATGTTACATTTGATGAGCAAGGTACTTGGTATGCAGGTACAATCAATATTCATGCAGGTGATGAAGAAGTTTTGAATCAAAAGAAAGGTAAAACAAAGGTTTAGATATTTGATGAGGAAGATAGCAATGAAGTACAGGTTGAAGTTGAAGAAGTGCCAAGGTTTGATCCAGAACGTGATGAACCAGAAACCTCAAGAAGTGGAGAACTCAGAAGGTCATCAAGACACAAATGCAAACCTACAAGGTATAGCTATGACATTTCTTTTTTGGCTACTAAAGACTATGCTTATATGGTGAAAGCAGATGAAGAACCTTCTACATATGAAGAGGCAAAAGGTAAGGAAAATTGGGAGAAAGTTATGCAAGAAGAGTATGATGCATTGATGGAGAATGAGACATGGGATTTGGTTCCTAAACCAAATAGTCAAAAGATCATTGGATGCAAATGGGTCTATAAAACCAAGAGGTATGCAGATGGAAGTGTGTCTAGGTATAAAGCTAGACTTGTTGTGAAAGGGTTTGCATTGTTGTGAAAGGGTTTGCTCAGACATATGGAATAGATTATGATGAGACCTATAGTCATGTGGCAAAGATGACAACAAGCAGGACACTCATAGCCATTGCTACATGTAAAGGTTGGAGATTATGTCAATTAGATGTGAAGAATGCTTTTCTTAATGGTTATATTTCAGATGATGTTTTCATGGAGCAACCAGAAGGATTCACAGATGAAAGGTATTCAGAATATGTATCCATAGTTAATGAGTCTATGGTTAACGTTTGAGAGCCTAAATGTAAACAGGCTAAGAGAATTATGTGTAGGAACATTTGTATGTGAGAAAGTGTTGAGTGTCTTTTGAAACAGGTGCAATCTCGATGGTCAAAGAATTGATCAGTTCTTAGTGCACAGTGTAAAGTTTTACATAGATGAGGAGTCAAAATCTAAGTTGGAAGGTAAGCCATCTATGGCTAAAAGCATTTGCTTAAACGTATTCTAGTTTGGGAGAACCATGTGTTAGAAGTTGCAGGTGTCAAAGTCGACTATACTGAAGAACAATTTCAGACATAGGTGAACTGTTTGATTCATTTCTCAAGATATACTTAATCTTTTGGAATGATTTAACTTGGAGAAGGTGCAAAATCTATAGGCGACACCTTGTGCAAAGTTTTATAAAAAACTTTACACACTTGATTAGTGAATGAGTGAGTTATGTGCAACAGACTTTCTGAGTAGTGATACTCTTCACAGTTTGTTCAAGATTTTGATAATTGAGTATTGATCCTCCAAATTGCTAAAGGTTTTGAGTTATTCTTGATATAGAGGTGCTCTAACATCAAGGATAGCTTGTTCTTTTGGAGATTAACACTCTCCATCAAAGAGTGCCTTATAGTTGATGATCAGCAAGATGATACATATCAGACACTGTTGAAAGCTGGGTATGGAGTTGAGGAAGTATTATCTAAAGTTAAGAAGCTGAGAACGGAGACTCCTAAAGTGATTGGAGTGCATGAAAAACCTATCAAGATAACAGAGGAGTTTAAACTACCTATGATGATGGGAAAAAGCTTCAAATTATCCAAGAAAAGAAAATTGGAGCCCATATTATAGAAGATAATAAGTAAGTTATCATTTGGGGATTTGGCTCAACCATCCCCGAAAGTTAATAAGGAGGTTTAGGATGCACACAAAAAGTTGGAAGATGTTTATGAGTTTATGGTGCAGCCAGAAGTATTATTAAAGGAGCAGAGACTGTTGAATGAGATACTAAATTTTGAGGAGTACCAAACACAAGTTCAGGACTTGCAAAAGGAGTTGCAGATAAAATCAGAACAATATGAAAATGCTATGTCGGAATTGAAGAAAGGACAAGCGGTGGAAGTGGTGAAAGTGAAAAAATCTTTGTAGGTATTTGAGGAGTGGACAAATAAAATGCAACAAGAAATAACCAAGGAAATGCAAAGTCTAGCAAAAATGAATGCAGCATCACAACTTGAGAATGACATGTTGAATTCAAGAATTAAACCACTGCAAGTATTGGAAAGACAAATGTTGCAAAATGAAGAGGTAGAAATGGATGCAATTTTGATGTCTAAAATGGATATGAGTGTCATGAAGCAACAGATGCAAGATTTGTCAAATGGGATAAAAGATAGAATGGAAGTTGTAATCAGATATCCTTATGAAAGTATGCAGGCTAATTTTATTTCTGTATATGAGAGTCAACTACTGGAAGTCATTGACCAAAATAGGATTGAGAAGGAGAAATATTTCAGCAACTAGCAGAGTTAAAGGAAAAATTGCTTTAATCGAATTCAAAGAACGATGTGCAAGTTCAGGTTCAGTAGAGTGTGATGCAAGAGGAAAAAGCTCAAGGAGTAGTTGTGGAGCAAAGGGAGATTCAAAAGGAAGCAAAGAAAGTGCTAGAGAATAGAGTAGTCTCAGACATGGTACAAGAGGAGAATTTGAACAGGGAGCTGAGTTTAGTGGTGATTAATCAAGGATTTGTGGATTCGAGTCAGATTTTGCCAAATCATCCACTGGGCAGTGCCAGGTGTTAAGGGTAGAAGATTTTGTAGAAAAATTAGTTTAATCGGATATTTATTGTCTACTAAATTGGATATTTGGTCAGTTGGATTTTTGTAGAATCGCATCTCTAATGAATTGAAATATTAATAGTAAGTTATAATCTGGTTGTAACGATGATGTCGCATGAAGTAGGTCGTTGTGTTCTCATTATGCACATATATGTTTCTGATGTCGTGAGGTCTACACATATAGGAAAAAAAGAAGGACAAGAGGAGAGACAAGAAGTCTCACGAATGTTGAAATCAAGTAGTACTATTTTGTATTGTCAATATAGCGAACTGTTTATCGCGTAATCTTCATAACTCTTGATATGCAGATAATCTTGATGGAGTATTTTGTTTATCTAGATCAACATCGTGTGAGTTTATTGTCTGTTTGAGTAATTCGGTATGAGTATGTGTTGAAGCAGCAAGAAAGTAGTGTGATTAAGGTGTTGTTTTGTGAATATTTCCTTTATAAGTGTGTAAATCAGTGATGAGATTGATTTTCTGAGAATTTCATTGTGTGATAAAGTAGTTATGTGTTTTTGAACCCCAACAGAGTTGATGAAGATTTCACA
Source organism: Ceratopteris richardii (assembly GCA_020310875.1). Lineage (NCBI taxonomy): Eukaryota > Viridiplantae > Streptophyta > Polypodiopsida > Polypodiales > Pteridaceae > Ceratopteris > Ceratopteris richardii. Next base: position 23,688,503 of record CM035431.1, on the reverse strand, counting down.
GGATCATCTCTAGCCCAATTTTCCATACCTATCGGTCCCGGCTTGTGGGACGTCTTGTATCGATCACATATTCTTGTATCATTTTTTCCTGTGTGGGTGTTCCTGTAATTATAAGTGTATTTTCAAAATCTTGTCTATTGTAGTGAGAAGGCACAATCTAGTACTCCCCTGACAGCTCTCTAGTTTTGTGGTGAGAACCTCTTATAGCCATCTATGTAAGTTTTGATCATATATCCTTTCTTACCCTTGCCCCTTACTTTCTCACGACACGTGTAGGGTTGTGAAAACTCGTAGAATCATATAAGTGAGAAGTGTTCTACTAACACCAATGATCATAAGTCGACCTAACCCTACTATGATTATTAGGCAAACACCCTCTTCTGGAAGGATGTGAAGGACACTCTCCAAACATCCACCATTTATCTATATGACCGGAAAAAGCTCTGTATAGCATGCCACAAGATACTAATTTAATCAACTATGATTTCCTATTTAGTTTGAGGTTGAATTCTCTTCTTCTTCTTCTCCTCTCGCTCTTTCCTTATGTTGTTTTGGACACACTAAGTTTCACAAAGATGTTGAAATACGAAAAAGTTTCGCGAAAAGTCTTATTTTAAAGATATCACAAAAGTAAAGTTATGTGATGTAATAGAGCATGTGATGTGATGTTTAATTAGAGAATGATTCGATCTCCGAGTTTATTATTGTCGTTTGAAAGTGAGGTACTTAGTAGCTCCACCATGCAAGTTTGGATTGAACTTCAATCTCTTCGGATTAGTTTGAATTTTATATTTTAAGATGGAAGTTTGGATTGAAGTTCAATTTCTTCGGATTAGTTTGAATTAATTGAAAGTATAACTGAAGGTGGGTTTAATATTCATGGGATTTCTCATATTTCTCAAGGCAGATGTGAAACACTTTGCAGGATTAGAATTATAGAGTTGGAAGGTCCACTATAGTAGAATTTGGGAAAAGACGGTCTTAAAGACGGAGTTTCGACCTTTCTCCTTCGCCGTAAAAAAAAGTGTAGAGATAACTAATATGTTTTTCTTTGTGTCAAATAAGATGTAGAGATAACTAACATGTTTTTTTTTTGTCTCAAATGTTTTTTGTGATGCTAATTCAGATTTTCACGTCAATTGCACGAGTGTGAAAAAGTAGAGTCGAGAATCCATGGTTCCAAGCGGAAATATCCATCTCTCTTTACTTTTCCGGAGCCCCAGACTCAAAAGTGCAATTATTTCATAATTCGACGGTTTTTTTCAAGGCAATTACACATGCCCTACGTTGTAAGTCAACAAAATACCAAAGCACTTTTCTTACAATATCCATGACAGAGGGCCTTCGAAAACCGTCTCGCGAGCTGCCGACGTCGGCCGACTGCTTGCCACACACTGAAATTTAGCCATAGCACAATGTCATCTTCGGACTTCCTACTTTCTTCTAGTTTCCTTATTCGTCTGCATATGCTTTCATTGGTACATAGTTTTGCCCAGTTCTGCTCCTGAGAATGGGAATGCGGTCCTGTTCTGGAACTCCATGTTCATGAAGGGCTTCTTCGAGATTAAGGCTGATCGAGGATACTGTAAGGGGTCTTATGAATCCCAGTGAGTTGGCCATTTTCCACAGCTGCTGTCCGCACGGTGAGGCTTCAGCTCATCGTTACTGTTTAGTAGGGAGGCAGTGTGGTAGACGCCTGAGTACTGTAGATTGCCCCTTACTTGTCTGGTAGCTATGGAGGCTTCACGGAATAACTTATCCTGCACTTCCAGCCGCCCGCTCCTCTTCGCGCTCAATGGGAGAAGAGTGGAAATTGCATCCCCCGACCCCTCCATGACTCTCCTAACCTTCCTTCGCTCTCATGCTCGCCTTACCGGAACTAAACTCGGCTGTGGCGAAGGTAATTTAATTTATTCGTGCGCGCGCGCGCGAGAGAGAGAGAGAGAGAGAGAGAGAGAGAGAGAGAGAGAGAGAGAGAGAGAGAGAGAGAGAGAGAGAGAGAGAGAGAGAGAGAGAGAGAGAGAGAGAGAGAGAGAGAGAGAGAGAGAGAGAGAGAGAGAGAGAGAGAGAGAGAGAGAGAGAGAGAGAGAGAGAGTTCTTCTTTCCTGCAGGCGGTTGTGGTGCATGCCTCGTGCTACTCGCGTCCTACGATCCTATATCAAAGCAGGTGCAGGAGTCTAGCATCAATTCTTGCTTGGCCCTCCTCTGCTCCGTAGATGGCTGTGCTATCACCACCATTGAGGGACTAGGCTCTACTCAAACCGGCTTTCATTCCATACAGAAGCGCATGGCGGGATTTCATGCCTCCCAATGTGGATATTGTACACCAGGTATGTGCATCTCTCTATACAGCACATTACGGAATTCCTGCGGACATCATTCACCTAAGCCTAATCATGCGAGTTATTCTGAGGTTCCCACTTCCGAGTGTAGTGCGGCGCCTTACCGTGATGAAAACGGAGACCATGAACCACATAAACCTCAGCACGTTATACCCACACTCACTTCTGAGGATGCCCAAAAGGCCATAATTGGTAATATTTGCAGATGCACAGGCTATAGGCCTATCCTTGATGCTTGTAAGAGCTTCGCGGGAGATGTAGATGTGGAGGACCTTGGCATCAACTCCTTTTGGCCATCATCAAGGGAAGGAAAGATTGAGCTTCTACCTCCCTATTCAGGAATTTCAGATACTTCATTCCCCGATTTCCTTATTAAAGAGCTTGATTACAGAGAAAGTGGAAGAAAAACGTTTGCATGTGACCAATCTGCCGCTGTAAATGGATTTTCCAATCCTGGGAATGCTTTGGATCTTAAGGTGACATTTAGAGATGGAGATTCAGGAGTAGAGAGGGTGTGGGTCCAAACAAGTAGTCTGAATTCGGTCTTTGAGGCTTTGCAGTCAGACCAAGCAAAAGGTGAAGCAAAACTTGTGGTTGGAAATACGAGTTCTGGTTACTACAAGGACGAAAATCCTCGGATCCTTATTGATATAGGTCGCATTCCTGAGCTTCTGGTGTTGAAAGAGGTTTCAGGATCATTGATAGTTGGTGCTGCTGTCTCCATTGGAAGATTGATTGATGCATTGGAGGTAATGATTAGTCGAAGCACAGATAAGAACACAGCCCCAGCTGATGGATCAGTGGCCCATGGCCTTGCATCACATATGCGGAAGGTTGCAAATCCTCATGTAAGACATAGAGCTAGTGTGGGTGGCAATCTCATCATGGCACAACAGTTCCATTTTGATTCAGACTTGGTGCCATTATTTTTAGCAGTGGGTGCTACTACGCACATAATTACATCTGGTGGGAAGTCACAAACCTTGAGTATGGAGGAATTCCTGCAAATAGGTCTTCTTCAGCATGGTTGGATTCTAGAGTCTATAACTCTACCTTTGCATGAATACTCTGGTTGGGGGAATACTTGGACAGATACTGGTAGTGAAAGCAAGCAAAGGCATCCAGGCTCAAAAGCGTGTTACTTCCGAAGCTATCGTGCTGCTCCTCGTAATCTGGGAAATGCTCTAGCACATTTGAATGCTGCATTTTTTGCAAGCATATCACACTCTAGTAATTGTTGTACAATTCTAGATTTGAAGCTGGCGTTTGGTGCCTTTGGAGGATCTCATGCAGTCAGAGTACACAAAGTGGAAAGCTTCCTCTCTGGAAAAGTATTGAGTCCAAGAACTCTGATTGAAGCTATTGATCTTTTAAAAAGAGAACTTCAACCTTCTTTAAGAATGTCGAAAAAGGCTAGCTACAAACTCAGCCTTGCTGTGGATTACTTCTCCAGTTTCTTCTCTCCTCTGTTGGAAAGTGCATTCACTGGTACTCCTGGTATTGAGAATGGCTTATCATCTAATGTGGAGGGGAAGAGCAACATCCTTTCTCAAAATGATGAAATCACCAAGGAAAGGACATGCTTCTCTGGGAAGCAAATTGTGCCTAGCCTGGAGGAGGATCACCTGATCCATAAAGCCATGGAGAAAACAGAGGCCCGTATACAAGCTGCAGGTGTAATTTGCATGTGTTGCTAAGGAGACAGTTGTTTTAGTTTTGTTGTTCTCTATCACTCTCCATACCCTTGCTCTCTTCTTTTTCCTTCCTCTCCCTTTTTCTCTTTCTCAGCATGCATGCATATGTGCAGGTGAGGCAGTGTATGTGGATGATATTCCTTCTCCAGACCAGTGTCTTTTTGCAGCCTTTGTTGGCTGTACAAAAGCAGCTGCAAAAATTAAGAAAATTGATCCTAATCGAGCACTTTCATCAGTAGGGGTGATAGCATTCATATCTGCAAAAGACATTCCAGAAGGAGGGGCCAACGTGGGAGCTTTTGCCTTTGGTGCTTTTGAGAACTTGTTTGCTGATTACTTCTCTGAGTATGTTGGGCATCCTGTTGGCGTGGTGGTAAATCTTGCTTCATAATACACACTTTGATTGCTATTTAGTTTATTAGACGTGTTGCTTAATGTTTGTGCCTAGCTCAGATGCTATTTACCTTGTTTGACGAGCTACTCCAGGAAATGTTTCCATCTAGCTCAGTAGAGAGTGAAGTGGAGAAGACTTCAGTGGTCTGGGAATCTGTTTGAAATATTTTTGACAGGGTGTCTGAATGTCATGGTTGCCGTCACTCATTGTGTTCGAAATATTTGCAATTGAATGTTGTCTAAACATTGTAGTTGCTGTTCCTGGCCCCTATTTTGTATTTAAGATTGTTGGAAAATGGAAATTTTGTCCTATCTTTCATGTAAGAGGGGTATGGGTGCCATCACTGTGGACTCGTGGTTCATAGGATTCTGCAACAGAGATGTTATGTTTATGAGAGGCATGGGTCCCATCATTGCAGACTTGCAATTTTTTAAGCTCTGCAACAGAGATTTTGTATGTAATTTAGTGGATGGAAGCTTTTTACTTGGAGAAATGCTTGATGGTGCATAGCCATGTTTCATCTTCCAAACAAATGAAGTTGTAATAGTGCAATATGTATTGTGTAAGTTATAGTGGGGCATTACTAAACTTACTGTGGGTTTTTCTTGGTTATTGTTACTCGGAAACACTGCATACATACTACTGTGCATTGTATCTAAGCTTCCTTGTATGCTTTTTTCCTAACTGATTTCATTCTTATAGGTGGCAGATACAACAGAGCATGCTCAGGCAGCTGCACGCTTAGTTGAAATTGAGTATGATGTGGAGGCCTTACCTATAGTATGCATAGAAGATGCTGTTGCCAAGGGCAGTCTTTTCTCGGTACCCCCCTTTGCTTCAAAAGTTTCAATTGGGAATGTAGAGCAAGGATTTTCAGAAGCTGCTTACCAAGTTTCTGATGCAGAGGTAAATCCTATTCCAAGTATTAGGTGAGTACTTTTCCTTGATTGTAGCTTTTGATTAGAATGAAACATGTGTGCTGATAGGTGAGGACAGGTTCACAGTATTACTTTTATATGGAGACTCAAACAGCACTGGCGATTCCAGATGAAGATAACTGTATAGTGGTATATAACTCCTGTCAAAGTACGGACCTTCTGCAGAAATCTCTTTCCACATGCCTCGGCATACCTCATCATAATGTGCGCATTATAACAAGAAGAGTAGGAGGTGGATTCGGGGGAAAGGCTAGCCGGAATATTGTTGTAAGCATAAAAGATTGCAGTTATGAAATAATTCTTTTGATTACAATTTTCAGTTTTACATTTTCTTTTGTGACGTTACAGGTAGCAAATGCCTGTGCACTTGCAGCCTTCAAACTACGAAGACCAGTGCGGATGTACCTGGATCGTAAAACAGATATGTTTATGATGGGTGGTCGTCACCCAACAAAAACATCCTATACAGTGGGATTTAAGTCAGATGGAAAGGTGACTGGTCTCAGAGCAAAGATATTCATGGATGGAGGCTGGTCAGAGGATCTTAGCCCATTCTTGCCAATTGCAGTGACAAATTCTCTGAAAAAGTATGATTGGGGGTCCTTGGATTTGGAATATGTAGTTTGCAAGACAAATCTGTCCAGCAAGAGTGCAATGAGAGGACCAGGCCACCTTCAGGGGTCTTTTATTGCAGACTCCATCATTGAGCATGTTGCTTGTACTCTGGGTTTAGACGTTCACACTGTCATCACACGAAACATGCATTCCCTCGATAGTGCTTCACTTTACTTTTCTGATGCAGATATGGTGGGTGGGGTCCAAAGCTTTACACTTCCCATTATGTGGAATAGCATGCTTTCTCGCATGGAGGAAAAAAGGAAAGAGGTTGACATATTCAATGCTGCCAATGTCTGGTTGAAGAAGGGACTGTCTGTGATTCCATGTATATATGAGGTTGAACAGAATTCAAAACCTGCAAAGGTGAGCATATATCATGATGGTTCCATTGTTGTGGAGGTTGGTGGAATCGAATTAGGGCAGGGACTTTGGACCAAAGTCAAACAAGCCACTGTGCATGGACTTAAACCATTGATTACTCCAGGAACAGTTGCGTCATCAATAAAGGTCCGGGTTGTCCAGGCAGACAGTATCAGTCTAGCTCATGGGGGTATCACTTCTAGTAGCACCACCTCTGAAGGAAGCTGTGAGGCAGTAAGACAAGCTTGTCAGATTCTTGTTGAGAGACTGTTGCCAATTAAATTAGAAAAAGAGAAGGGATCAACTAGCAGTCTCGCTTGGAATGACCTAATACATGTGGTAAGTTATTTTTCATACTATCAGAGTTATCTCTGTTCTTTTGTCACTTCCACTCTCATGTACATGTGTAGGAAGTACACACATGCACAAAAATATACATATGTGTTTGTGCTAGAGTGTGTTTTGGGGGGAGGAGGGGGGGTATATATATATATATATATATATATATATATATATATATATATATATATATATATATATATATATATATATATATATATATATATATGGATGGATGGAGTGATGGATGGATAGAGACATAGATAGATAGATAGAGACATAGATAGATAGATAGAGACATAGATAGCTAGATAGATAGGTGGGTGGGTGGGTGGGTGGGGGTGGGGTGGGGTGGGGTGGGGTGGGGTGGGGTTGGGGTGGGGGTGGGGGTGGGGGTGGGGGTGGGGGTGGGGGTGGGGGTGGGGTGGTAGGGTAGGTAGGTCGGGTAGGTAGATCGGGTAGGTAGGTAGGGTAGGGTGGGTGGGTAGGGTAGGTAGGTGGGTAGGGTAGGTGGGTAGCGTAGGTAGGTCGGGTAGGTAGGTCGGGTAGGTAGATCGGGTAGGTAGGTGAGAGAGAGAGAGAGAGAGAGAGAGAGAGAGAGAGAGAGAGAGAGAGAGAGAGAGAGAGAGAGAGAGAGAGAGAGAGAGAGAGAGAGAGAGAGAGAGAGAGAGAGAGAGAGAGAGAGAGAGAGAGAGAGAGAGAGTAATAACAGTTGCAAGGGGCCAAATTGATCCATGGGACAAATCATACAATCATAAAGGATGTAGACCCTCTAGTTTTGGAGTCTCAGTATCTCTATGCCATGGCATGTGCATATTGCTTAGATCTCTCTCTTGCGCGCTCGCACGTGCACACACAGAGAGAGAGAGAGAGAGAGAGAGAGAGAGAGAGAGAGAGAGAGAGAGAGAGAGAGAGAGAGAGAGAGAGAGAGAGAGAGAGAGAGAGAGAGAGAGAGAGAGAGAGAGAGAGAGAGAGAGAGAGAGAGAGAGAGAGAGAGAGATGGGGGGCTGGAATTTTTTAGCAATATTTTTTTGCAAATTTTGGGAATTTTCAGCTATGTTTGGTTGAATTTTTTCAGCCATAGTTGGCTGAAATTTTCAGCTCTTTGAACTTCATTGGGATGGCCTACATGGTCATAGTCAAGAGCACCAGTTTGAAACGAAGGCATGAGTTTATCAAATACATCTTGTGAACTAAGTGTTGGCTGAAATTTGCTTCAGGTAAAGGATAAACTAATTTTCAGCAAATAACAAGTCTCTACTTACAATAATTTTGTCAGTCAATGGACGGTATAAGAAATAATCTTTACTCTCACTATTATATTTAACAAATACACATTCTTTTGTCCTGTCATCAAGTTTGTGACTATGTTGTGCTGGCACAAGAGCATATGCCAAACAACCAGATATGCGCATATGGCGTACCATCGGCTTCCATCCATTCCAAGCCTAATAAGGTGTAATGACTCAATGCTTTTGTAGGACAATGATTCAATACATAGTTTGCACACATGACCGAATCCATCCAAAACTTATATGGAAGATGCTTTCCTTTCACCATAAATCGTGTCATTTCAAGAAGTGTTCTATTCTTGCGCTACACAACACTATTTTGTTGAGGTGTATATGGTACTAAACATTGGTGCGCAATATCCCTTTCGCAAAAAAAAAGCATTAAAAATTTTCAACCATAGTTAAAAATAATTTAAAGAAAGAGAATACCTCATTCTTTGCATTCATAGGATACACACAAGTATGGAGTGTTGCATAATCAAGGTAACAAAGTATACATGCTTGTCAAAAGATGGAGTCTTGAGTGGACCATATACATCACTATGAACAAGGTACAATTTTCGTGTAGCATGTGTACCAGCATCTTTGGGAAAAGGAGAACGATGCATTTTTTCAAGTACACAACCTTCATTTGCATGCTTTTCAATGGACTTAAGTTTTGGCAAACCAATAACCATATCCTCCTTTTGCAAGTAAAGCAAACTATTGAAGTTCAAATGACCAAAATGAGAATGCCATAAATCCATTTCAGCCATAGAAGAAGTATGTGCAAGAAAGGCATTTGAGGAAACTCTTTTATATGTATCCAAGCGGTACAAGCCATTGCATAATGTCCCCGACATCACAATAACATCGCCATTGTTGAAATCATGAACTATACATTTGTTATGAACAAAGTGTACAAGAAGTTCGACACTAACAAAAGTAGGAACCAAAATCAAATTCTTCTTGACACCTTGTACATACAATGCATTCTTGAGGGTAATATTACCTCTGTTTCTAGTCGCAATTTGAATTTCTCAAACTCCAATAATAGGATAAATAGCATTGTTTGCACATACATGTCCTCCATTGGGTGCATCTTTCAAATATGCAAAACATTTTTTTGCATGAAGAAATATATATGCTTTGAAGCACCACTATAAGAAAGCCAATCCAAATCAGCCTCATTTACAATCACACATGTAGAATGTGATGGTGAATCATAATAACATGTAACAACACATGCCCAAACATCTTGAGCAACATTAGCTTCATTATCCTTTGCGTAAGATTTATTCTCAACAATAGACATGCGAGGTTCTTTCTTTTTTCATTACGCTTGGCAAGCTTTCTACATTCATTAATGGTATGTCCAACTTTTCGACAATACTTGCATCTCATTTTTTTGCATATCATCATCAAGAGAGCAAGAATTGGAAGAGGAAGAGTGAGGCTTTGGTTTTGATGAACCCAAATGTTGAACCATACTTGGTTTTCCCCTTTTGTGTAATAGCAAGTGAGTGTGTTTCGTCAAGCAATTCACTTAAAAAATTCACTGCTTTTGACTCTTGACCTCTCTTCTTGCTAAAGGAGAAACACAGCCTTATAAAAAGTACACATATTTGGACTTCCTTTTGCAACCAACCGAAGCATAGTAGCAAAGCTTTGAAAAGATTTCGATAATCCTTTGAGTAGTGTAGAAACGGAATAATCTTATCAATGTTTGCCAATTGTTCTTTCAAATTCTGATGTATGTAATATATACATCCACTCATTCATTTTCAGCCATACATACATCCTCAAGTTGCTTTCTCAAGTAAGCAACATGTGCTTCATTACACATGGCATACAAAGAAGCAAGTGTATCTCAAGCTTGTTTTGAAGTAGTGCATGATTGGATACGTGGAACAATATGACACTTCACAAAAACGAGAATCAATGCATGAGTGTTAACATCCTTTTTATCCCATCTAAGTTTTTCTTACATAGGAGGAGAAGGCATACTACATAGTCACTGTAATTGAAGAAGATTTTGATCTATGACAAGAGGTTGTGTAGTAGAAGAACCATCGGGTCCCTTGTCAACATTTGCTTCTATGTTCCATATTTGCTTTGCAATAAGAACATGCTTCATCATGTAAGACCACATTGGATAGTTTGTCCTATCCAAAGTTAAAAAAAAACACGTTTTTTTGCTTTTTAAAAAACGTTTATGACGTTCCGGACGTCCTAATACATTTTTTTGGGAAAAAAACTTCTTCGTTTTAGGTTGTCTTTACCCGCGAGCTGCTCATTTGTTTGGCCATCGAGTGTGTGGAGAACTTAGAAATGAGTGGAGAAGCCCTCAATGTTTATGCATACTTTGAGTTGCGCACTTTTTCCCTCTCGCCTTCTCTTGTTTTGCACATACTGTTGTCCTCTAGAGTCTAGACTCTCTTGAGTCTTCCCTTCTTTGCACATAGTTTCAACTTTCAGCCCTCTAAGCTCTTTGATTTCTTTCTCTTCGGGACACATAGAGAGAGAGTTTCAACCCTTCATTATTTTGCAAGTTTCACCATGGGTAGAGCCCCCGATGTCATGCATAACCATGTGAAAATTCATAGCCCCACCCCATGGGAATGCAATTATTGCAAGGGCATTTATGGTGGCTTGGCATCCCGCATGAAAAGTAATCTCCTTGGGTTGAGAGGAAGAGGCATTGGAAAATGCACTTCCATACCTCAAAAAACCGTAGAGGAGTTGACTCCTCAACTCCAATTGAGCCGAGGGGTGGGTAATTTGCCTATGGCTCCATGGTCTTAGAGCACTGTGGGTGTGGGTAATGAGCCTCTTCATGATGAAATCCTATCTCCTCAAGTTCATGATCACAGTGCAAGTAAAATGCCACGCACAGAGTATGAGTTTCATTGGTGCCAATACCTCTCCCTCTTTTTCACGTCATCCATCACATTCAAAGATCCCTGATAGTAATATATTCATGAGAGGTAATATAAGGGCTAGAGTGTAAAAGCAACATATGGAAGAGGCCACTAGAGAGTTGACCAAGCTCTTCATTTAGTGTGGCATTCCATTTAATGTTGCTAATACTCTTCCATGGAAGAGGGCAATGAAAGCCGTTAGTAGAATAGGTGTTGCTTGGGAGGGTCCTTCATGACAAACCTTGCGCACTACTGAGCAAAAGGAAACCATCGTGAACCTTAGAGTCTGACTTTCTATATTTCATGATTGGTCTAGAATTTGGAGAAACTAATGTTTCGGATTGCTAACATCATCAATTCATAACCACCCTTGAATACATGTATAAGAAGAGCTTGGCCACATACATTCTTAGTCTTGGCAATACCAATCTTGGAAGCTTAAGGAGCCTCGATCTCCATGTAAGTTCTTTCTAAGTTTCAGTTTTAGTTTTAGTCTTGTTCGTTGGTCTAGTCTTGTCTAGTCTAGTATTTTGGACATTGTGTCTTATCCTCATGCAATCTTGTAGTACAAGATCGTGTCCTTTCATTTCTTGTGTCTAGTCCATCTCCCTTAAGAGAGTCCTTGTAATTCAGATATCTTGTTTCATACCTACGATTTCGGGTTGTGAGATCTTTTGTATCTATCAATTCAATTATCATACCTATTAGTCTCAAGTTATGGGACTTCTTATAACAGTCTAGTCTAGTATTTTGGACATTGTGTCTTATCCTCATGCAATCTCATAGTACAAGATCGTGTCCTGTCATTTCTTGTGTCTAGTCCATCTCCCTTAAGAGAGTCCTTGTAATTCAGATATCTTGTTTCATACCTACAATTTCGGGTTGTGGGATCTTTTGTATCTATTAATTTCAATTATCATACCTATTAGTCTCAAGTTATGGGACTTCTTATAACAGTTTTATATTCTTGAATTATGTCCCCTACGTTGCGGATCTTGTAATCAGAAGCACATTTTTTGAAATCTTGTTCAAGTCTAGTGAGAGGGCATAATTTTTCATCGAGACACATAAAGAAACTATGGCCAAGCCTTGATAATATATGGATTTACTATATCTCATTATTGGTTTACAATTTGAAAAACTAATGTTGCCATCGTGTCTGGAAGAAGCCAATCGTGAGATTGACTGACTACTTGCTTGATTCTAACATCTAGAGGTTCTGTTTTCGATTGATGACATCATCAGTGATATCATCGATTCATAACCTTATTTGAATACCTATATAAGGATGGTTGGCTACATACATCCAAAGTCTTTTTGATGCTAAGCCTTAAGAGCTCAAGGAGTCACGATCTCCAAGTAAGTACTTTCCAAGTTCCAATTCTAGTTCTAGTCTTGTTCCTTGTTCTAGTCTTGTCTAGTCTAGTATTCTGACATCCCATCTTGTCCTCTTGTAATCTCATAGTACGAGATCTTGTCCAATTATTTCTTGTACCTAGTTCATCTCTCTCAAGGGAGATCTTGTAATTTAGATAATCTTGTTTCATACCTAGGATCCTAGATTCTAGGATCTCTTGTATCACATCTAGTCCAGTTATCCATACCTATCAATCTTGGGTTGTGGGACTTCGTGTAACAAGTTCTATATTCTTGTATCGTTTGACTGGATAAGGTCTTTCAAGTACTAAGAGAGAACAAGCTGTATGGCAAAAAAGTTAAGTGTGAATTCTTTTCAACGGACATGAAATATCTTGGGAATATTATATTTGAAAAAGGAACTCATGTGGATCTTGAAAAGGTTCAAGTTATTCTTAATTGGTTTGATCATATCTTAAAACTATTATAAAACTTCAAAATTTTTTGGGTAGGAAGGATACTACAGAAAGTTTGTATCAGACTTTGCTAAGATTCCAATCCCTTTATTTAAAAAGTTAAAGGGAAAGCCTAAATTCCGTTCCAAATGAACCCTTTGTGGTTGAAACAGATGCAAGTGAACTAGTAGTAGGAGCTCTGTTGAATGAAAATGGTCGATCAATTGCTTTTGAAAGTCAAAAGCTAAACTTAGCTCAATGAAACCATTCTACGTATGAGAAAGAGTTTTATGCCATAACGGATGCTGTAAAGAGATGGAGAAATTACTTGTTTGGTGCCAAAGTGACTATAGTTTTTGATCAAGCAAGCATGAAATGGTTTGTAAAGCAATCCGAGTTATCATGTAAAAAGGCAAGATGGGCAATCATACAAATCTCTAATGACTTGGTAGAGTTGATGAAAGATAAGTATCAAGAAGATGGAAGTTGTAAAGAAGCTTGGAAAAAGATTCTTGACCAAGATACAAACTTATGATGTGAAGATAGCTTAAACATTATAGTATTCAAGATGAATACTTATTATACTAAGGAAAGATCTCTGTACCTTGTGACAAAGAACTTAGAACAAAAGTTTTTTTTGAATGCCATGATGACCTTATTGTCAATCATCGAGGAATCAAAAAAAACTTATGAATTGGTTAATTGACAGTTTTATTGGCCAAGTATACATAAAGATGTACATAATTATGTATTAAAATTGTAAAGAATCCCAAGTAAATAAATAAGAGAAGTTCAAGATAGGTTACTTATTACAACCTTTGAAAATTCCCAATGGTAAATAGGAGAGTATTTCCATGGACTTTATTATGGGCTTGTCTCAAACCCATAAAGGACAAGATGCTGTTTCGGTTATAGTGGATCGCTTGACCAAAATGGCCCGTTTCATTCCTATTTGAACTACAGTTAAAACTCAAGAACTAGCTAAGTTGTTTGTTGGAGCTTTTTTTTGTATGTTAGAAACAAAGCTAAATATGACTATTGGCAAGCATCTCGAGAAGGATGTGCAAACAAAAAGGTCAATCGAATACTTGAACACATATTAAGAGCTTATATATTTTTAAACCAAACTAATTGAGAAGAGTATTTACCTTTATTTGAGTTTTCTTATAATAGAGTGAAACATTCGACAGCTGAGTATAGTCCTTTCATGTTCATGTATGGATTCAAGCCAACATCCCTATATGAAGTTGGATCTCAAAATATGAAATTCTAAGGAGCTAAAGATTTCTTGGAAATTATGAACTTTAAAGTGAAAGTAGCTAAAGGAAAATGAGAGGAAAATTCAGGATAGTGTCAAAGCATATAGAGACCTTAAGAGATGGGACATTTCCTTTTAGGTTGGATATGAGATTCTTAGAAAGGTTTGGACTTTGGCTTACGAGTTAAAACTTTTTGAAGATTGTCTACTTCACCCAAGGTTTCATGTTAGTAGATTGAAAGGAAAATTGGCTAAACAAGATAATCTTGTATCTCTTGATAGGATAGTCCAACCTATCTCACTTCAGATAATCCATCATGAGCCAAAGAAAATACTACACACTCTAGATAAAACGTCAAGGAATCATTTATGTAATGAGTGTCTAGTTAAATGGAAGGATAGGACAATTGAAAGAGCCACATTGGAACACATTCCATCAATGAGAGATTCCCCTCTTTTCAAACTGAAGGTTGAAGAAGAGGTGAATATATGAGAGTAATACAATGCTTGACGAGACTGATCATGGTGCATAAGGGAATACTCCACTTACCACTACTTGGGTTACACCCTTCGATAATGGATTTAAGCCTTGGTTTATTTGCTTTGGTTAGATCCTTGAAGATTGGCTTTCAATTCTTGGCTTTGACCCTAGTATGAACCCTTGGCGTATTTATTTAATTAAAGCCTCAATTGAATGGTTTTTACCCTTGAGATTAATTATCCTAAGGTGTGAGAACCTTAGTCTTGGGAGAAGCTTTTCCTAAGTATCACCTTTATTCGTACATGAAGGGAAGGCTTTAATTGAAATAGAAGTCATGTGACTTGCCATGGGAAAGTATCCACATGAGGGACACCCGGAGGGACACTTACAAGTGTCCGATGAGATGCACCCTTTGGACTTGTGGTATATATATGCAGCCTTGAGATGGGTTGTGGGTCTCAATAACCAAGAATTCTGCCAAGCATTCATGAATCTTCTTTTGGAGAATTCCCTTCTTTAAGTTCCGTCACTAGTGTGTTTGTCTGGTTTTCACCTTCTCCGTATCATTCTTGACTTCAATTTGGCCTTCTTGAAGCTCGTCTTTGATGTTATCAATTGTGGAAATTTCTCCCCCTTATGCATATACATGTCCTGCTCCTCCATTAATGTGAGGGCCTATTTCTTAAGATTGATATTTTATTCTCTGAGGGCTTGACTTGTTTCTTCATTCTTTCTGTAATCTCTTGGTTCGATATTGGAGTTCTGCCCTTTCTGCAGTGCATTTGTTATGTTATAAAACGAATGATTTTATCTTTCCTCCATTTCATTGTGAGATCCTTTTCTGGGTGATCATAAAGCTTTCTCTGAATACCTTTGAGAGAGGCCATCCTGCTTGTGCTCTTTCATGATACTTGGCAAACCTCAGATAGAGCCCTCTCCTGTATGTATTACTGATCAGCTCCTTGAGCAGGAAATTCCTTGCAAGTTCTTCAGCAGGAATTCAGGTGCCGCACGACTTTTACAAAGCAGGGTAGGAACTCGGCAAATTGTAGTAATCCTAATTAAGAATCTGCTGACAAATTCTTGTACAAATGATCAGTATGAAAGACTGCAGACGTAGTAAGCAGTACCCTTTGAGAACTAGTCAAAAACCCTAACCGATGAAAAATACTGTCTATGTGTGTTATGATCATTTATCCTTTAGTTGAGCCGTGCTTCCCTCAGCTTGAATAGCAAATAGCGCACGTAACAGGGTGTGATGTTTGCCAACAGCAGTCCAGCTCGGCAGCTTTGCATTAGGCTTTCATTTTGGATGTAGATCTGAGAGGACATTTCAATGCTACACCAGAGTCGACCTCTTTTTTTTTTTTTTTTTGGTTGAGTCTCAAAACTATCATGATTTTTCTTTGCAGGCTCAATATCAACAGGTGAATTTGACTGCTCATGTTCATTGGTTTCCAAGGAGAAGTACAGCGAACTATCTTAACTATGGTGTGGCCGCTACTCAGGTGTGTGAAATAATTTCATGGTTGCATGGATGAAATAAATTGGATCCATGATAGTTGACACTTTCTCATTCAATTAGGCAAAAATACTGAAAGCTTGAGAAAGCTGCACATTTACATGTCCAAAAAGTGTGTTTTTAATTGTTATTTTATCGTTTTTTTTCTTTTTGGGTCTTCTCATTGAATAATGCAATAATCTCTTTGGCCATTTGTCCTCCCCTTAAGGGGGGTTCTCTTTATCCTCTTTTCCTTTGAGAACGGGAACCATGAGATGATACCTAGAGAGAAGGATGAAAGAAACACATGTAACTTGGAGAGGAATAATGGTGTGGTACATGGAACCTATGAGAGAGTTATGATTTATGAAAATGTTATGAGTTGTTCCATGGTTAATAGGAGAGTATTCCCAATATCTTTTAATCATCTTTTCTTTAAATTGAGTTTTTAGCTTCCGTTCATTCTTCTAGTGGAATTTTAAATGGTATGGAATTTTGGGATAGATCTGTCTATAGTGGACGGACAGGGTATTTGGTGCACTTTCACTCTCTTTTGCCATTTATTTCTCTTCCTGTGGCTATGCGGGAGGTCAGGCTCCTATCTCTCCTGAATTGTCTAGGTCAAGGGCCAACTGGGTTTGGCTAGAATGACATTTAAGGCTACGTTGAAGATACGATCCTACAAGTACCCCCTG
The DNA here is from genome assembly GCA_020310875.1 of Ceratopteris richardii. Lineage (NCBI taxonomy): Eukaryota > Viridiplantae > Streptophyta > Polypodiopsida > Polypodiales > Pteridaceae > Ceratopteris > Ceratopteris richardii. Next base: position 23,671,880 of record CM035431.1, on the reverse strand, counting down.
TGCAGTAGTTCGCATGCGACAGAAGCTTGTATTGAATGTCCCCTTTGAGAAAAAATGAGAACTCATTTCACCACAGTTAAATAACCTTGACCAAGTGTTGGGCTTTTAGTTTCTTTGTCTGACTTTTATCTTCCTCTTTTTCTGCAATGTGTTTTAATCCTTGTTTCTGACAATGTGGAAGTTAACAATACCACAGGTGGAGGTTGATACTCTCACGGGATCTGTAAAGATTCTGGAGTCTAATATCATCTATGACTGTGGAAGAAGTATAAATCCAGCAGTGGATATTGGACAGGTGAGGGGACGTATATGTTGTTCTTTATACTTCTAATCTCTGCTAATCTGATTTATGATGTATCCTAATGAATTTTGAGGGGTTTTCTTTCCTTCGTTTATTTATGAACTGTGGGGATTATAGTTGGAATCGGATAACATTAATATCCCATTCAGGGCGTTTGCATGCAAGTGGTGCAAAGAGAAGTGTTGTACATTAAAAGTTTAATGATATTTTAATGCTCTATGACAAGTTGATATGGATGGTGGACAGATAGAAGGCGCTTTTGTACAGGGAATCGGCTTCTTCTTGACAGAGGAGATTGAAGTGAATGACAAAGGAGAGCTGCTCAATACTGGCACTTGGACATACAAGCCTCCCACCATTGATAACATACCACAAAAGTTTGTTGTGGAGATGCTAAATGCTGGTACACACGAGAATAGAATTCTTTCATCGAAAGGTATGCTTATCCTTCATCCCGCAGATACATGCTGCCATTTGATATTCTGCACGTTAAAGAGGGTGTTTGTACTGTTGCTTTACTGCGTGGTCAGTATTCTAAGTTTTGGAGAGGAAAATACCAGCAGATGCCCCTTCTCCATTTTTGTGCTTGGAAGGAGACAACAGCTATTCTCTAGTAGCATCGGTCGTTTGCTACATGCAGTCACTTACGAATATAAATTCCCAAAAATCACAGTGCTGCCATGCATAAATGGCCGTGATATAGTTTATAGCTCATAAAGGACACAAGTCGGTCATTGTCTTCAAACTTGCATTCTATGGTGTATTGTAGTCCTAACATTTTGCTGCTTGATCTGATTGTAGCATGTGGAGAACCTCCCTTGCTTTTGGCTGGATCTGTCCATTCGGCAGTCAAGCGGGCAATCGAAGCTGCAAGAGCTGGAGCTTGTGCTGGGGAACCAGATAGCAAGAATGGGAGGTTCTTCCAGCTGGACCCACCAGCTTCTATGGAGAGGGTTAAGAATCTGTGTGGCTTGGAACGCATGGAAGATTACTTGAAAGCTAAGGCAGCAGTTACAGTTTAAGCCCATTCAGCAGAAGCAGCCCCTTTCGCATCCCGTGCATGGCAAAACCTACAGAAAAAAGTGGCCCACAATAAGCAATGTAAGGAGTAGCTTCTCAAGGGTAAGGGAATGGCAAGGGGAGAATCTCCAAACCGTGATACATTTCGTTTGGAATTCCTTGTACATTTGCGCTGATGTTATTCATATCAGCAGGGCATCAACATCGACGTTTCATGCAATTTGTCATGAATTGACATGGATGACGTGCATGTTAATAGCAAAACCAAGAGCATTTTTATCAAGCCTTCAATGCTGATAATTGTGTGATTGACATATGAAACATATTGTCCCCTCTCTAATACATAAATTTGGATAATCTCTTACACACATGCACATGTACATATCTCAGGAGAAGAGAATGTTTTACTAAATGAGAATGTGCAACAATACAGATATGTGCAACAATACAGATTGCTGGTCTTAATGAACCTATGTGTGGAAGTTGAGCATGTTGAACATGTACCATTTTCCAAGTTTTGATATGTTCTTTCTCCTAGATCAGACTTGAGGGGCATTCTAGAAGGGTTATACCTTAGCATGAAAACTAATCTTATGAATCTTTCTAAGAATATGCTGAATTTGGTTGAGTTGCTGCTTGTTTAATTCCTTGATTTGTCTCGACGTGTGCTTCCGTGGTCTTTGCTCCAATAACAATATTAATATATTGTTATTAGTTTCTAACACCCATATGCTTTTAGTTGACCTTAAATGCTCAACTTAGTTTGATATCATTGATGTGAGAAGTATCTATCCCTATGTATGGTACACACAAATCATACACACCGAGTGCAAAGCCATAGAGAAGCATAGGTTTGATCTGGTCATATACAATTCAATTGAAGGATTTTAACCAATTTTAGTAAACTATAAGATGCATAAAAAAATGAGGTACTCAATTTTCATATATGTGGAAAGAAGAAACAAAAGTAGCTAATAGATAACTTAAAAAGGTGCTCTTGCTCAAGTTTGCACAAAATACTCGTATGTGAACACAAAGATTTGAGATAGAAAGGGCATAGACGATCAAGGGGCAAGCTTCCTTCATTTTACAGATATACAAAGGAGTCTCATGTAGTCAAATGGCTGATGGATCCCTACCCATGAGTAATATAAGAATCGGTGTCAAATTTGACTGCCTACCCATGAGACATTGGATGGAGAATTTAACTTGAGGGAGAATGTTTAGAGAGTTAGAGGTTTAGTTATTGTGAAATCACTCCCAAATTCAAGTTAGAGTTCAAGTTAGAGACTTAAAAGGCTTAGTTAGCATGCAATCACTCTCGAATTCAAGTACATGTCCCATAGGTGAGTTGGTTGGGCACTCACCTCTTGAGGCGGAGGTTGCGTGTTCAATCCCTACGGGGGGGTTGGACATACCTAGATAAGTGTGGCTAATCTATCCTTGTAATGCCTTGAGCTGTGGAAACTAGATGCTTTAAGGCAACCCTTTCCTTGTACTTCCAATTTGTGGTATGCCTCGCGTAATTCTTGGTATCGAGTATTCAATGAGGCATTCTCAATCGACAATGAATTAAGCTGCGACTGTAAGTCGTTGGTTGTCCTCTGCAGCTGCTGATAATTATTTTCAAGAGATGTGAACTCATCTCTTACTTACGTCATACACGTGAACATCTATCGAAATGCTGTGTCTATGGTGGGTGATAATATTAATGGTGTGCTAAGTGAAGATGCAATGGGTGTAGATGCAAAGGGAACGGGGAATGGGGGTGGGAATGTGGGTGCTGTGGTGATTGTGGAAAATTGTGGTGTGCTTAAATGTTGTGGTGCCACAAATGAAGTGAGTGGAGGTGCGGTGGGTGGTGATATATCCATATCGCTGGATGTGGTGTCGAGTGCGGTGACTGTGAATAGTGGTGTGATCGTGGGTAAGTGTGTGGGTGTAAACACAGGATTTACAAAGGTTGAGGAGTAATTTACAGAGGGGTTGTCTTGGACGGCTTGGTGGAAGGGGGAAATAGGGGTTACGGTGGGTCGGGGAGGTGAGACTGGGGAGAAGGTTAATGGAGGTGGGAATGGGAAAAGGGGTCTTGGAGGTGTGGGGAAGGATGGAAAAGATGGATGGAGAAATGGGTTGGATAGAAAGGTGGATGTGTTAGGGGGCAGACTAGGTTGAGTGGGTGTAAGGACGACTTCTGCTACTCCACCGGAGAAGGAAGATGATGTTCTGGGAGAAGGAGGGTGAATAGGGGAGGCTGGATGGATGAGAGGTGATGGAGGAGTGGTGGGGGTGGTCGGTACTTTGACGACTGTGGTGGTATGCACAGTGGTAGTACGGGGTGGGGAGTCTACGAGGATGGCTTCTTCTGCCAAAGAGCTTTCAGGGACAAGACGTGCTTCCCTGGCTTGTTCTGAAGACTGACCGCCGGTGGGTACCCGAATGTATTCACCAGGTTTGGTTAGTAAGCGGATTCTGCGGGAGTCATACTGTGGTAGCGGTTTTCTCTGCAAATATCTTAAGGCTTCAATGGGTCCAACTGATTTGACAAGCTCTCTGAAACCTCTGATGTATACTTCTTCGAACCCGCCCGAGACAAGCTCTTGTTCTATGAGGGTTTGGCTCTTTTCGTCAGTCAACTTCTTGCGCGCCCAAACCTTTTCCATAGTACGGTATAACTTTTTGATGGCCAGTGTATAAGCTGCTGCTTCGAAGGTTTCTTCTTTGTGTGTGCTCGTGTCACCTTGGGTGTCCGTTTGTTGTCCTTGTTCATTTGTTTGCACATGTTCTTGGGATTCATGAGTTCCCTGACTGGCTTCGTCATCGCCGTCGTCTTCATCTATCTCTGTTCTTTCCTCTTTAGAGCTAGACACTATTTGTCCTTGTGGTTGATCTCGCGGTGTGATAGGGTAACTGGGCCTTTCATATTCCTGAGAGAAGATCTGGCTATCTGAAAACTGAAATTCACTTGAAAATACGTCCTGCATCTCAAAATCAAATGTGGTGCCTGCTTGTTCTGTTTCTAAATGGCGTATCGGGAAAGAGAAAGCTTCTACACCGATAGTGGTGGGAACTTCTGCCGTAGTGGTGGTAGGTCCTGGGACTGTGGCTGCTTGAGTAGTGACTGTGCTGGTAGTGCCCTCCGTTGTAACTGGTCTCGATAACCTTATGCGAATAGGTTGTACAGATGGAGTGGCTTCTATCGGAGACTGCTCTGGAGATGGTCGGGGTGAGGGTGATTCTGGCACCTGAAGGCAGGGTATAGTTCCTCTCATTCTCTTTCCTGCTCTTCCTTTGCTAGGCTTCCTAGCTTTCTTCGATGTTCCTTTAAATGCTTTCAGCTCCTCACTTGTCATTGCTCGCTCGATAGGTAAATCGTAAGCTAAGCACATATATAAGATTCTAGTCAGTGCGTAACATCCATTGATGACTTTCTTTCGTTCCCATCTATGTTGTGCTAAATACATCTGATCAATGATCCAGCTAGCTAGATCAACTGTCTGGGATCCAATACAAGATAAATACAAACCAAACCATATTCGTTTGTGAGGCATTGTGAATCTGTCCTGAGCGAGGAAAGCAAAATGCTGCATACATATCCGCAGTGGTTTTGAAAGCTCAGGTATGATCGCTGAAATCTCCTCCCACTTAGTGACGTCCCCACGTTTCATAGGGTCCGGAACTAACCTTTCTCCCTCTGTGGGTGTGTGGGTTCCATGAATCTTGATGGAAGCTCGAATCAGATCTTTAGAAAGATAAAACCTTTTATATGGTGGATCGTTCACTAAGGATGGCAGGATGAAGGTGCCTGGCAGGTCCTTATTCTCCGAAGCTATCAAAGTGGTGATTAAGTAATAGCATCTGTAGAAGTCAGGTTTAGGCAAAGGGTCACTGAAATACTCTATGAAGCCGGCTCTTGCCCAAACATGTGTTAAGTCTTGTGTGTTCTGTAGCCCTTCGAACTCTCTTGAGAGAAACTAATATTTGCCCCAGGTACGATCATCAAAAGTCAAATTAGCCTCAAATATAAACTCAGCATCCGCCAATGGTCCTGCCAGCCCTTGAAACCAATGAGAATTGCGATGAATCTTCTCAGTATAGCCTCGAGGAGGGTCGTCAATAGGCATGCGTCCTAGGAAACCTTGAAATTCTGGCGGTGGAGCCGTCGGATGGGACTCTGCGAGTAAAATACCGGTAGGTGCTACAGGTGCGCTGGGGCCTGCTTCTGATGGTCCTTCTTTGGTTTGCATGATGATTGTCATGCTTATGGAAAAGATCTCCTACAAAAGATTAGCACATTAGTATGGAAATTAATTATGATCTCATTAAGGTGAGACCGCAATCCCTTTCCATACCAATGTGTAACCCGTGTAGCCAAGTGCTGTGAAGTGATTGATGCAATGATTTTTTGCAGAGCTAATGAAGGTCTCTAAACACCTACATTCTTCAGATGATACATACGTTTCTTGATGAGGTGTTATTACAGATGACTTTGGGTTATAGTGTGTGGATTTATACAGGGTTCAGTCGTGAATGAGTTATTACATGGTTGTAGATTAGTCTGGGTGGGAGTTATATTAGACAATGGATTAGGAGAAGACTTCTGGATACGTTTCAGTATCCACTTCCTAAGAGTTTGTGATCGGGTGATAGGTCTCTGCGGAGGGACAAAAGATGATATCGGATTTGGTGGTATGGAGGGTTGAAAAGATTTCTGAGGATTATATATTACAGGGCTTGAGGGTTGAGCTATAATACACTGTTTGGGTACCCAAATTTGCGTGGGTGTGGGTCTGTTCATAAGGTACTTCTTGCCGATCCAAATTTGTCGAATGTTCGAACTTGTAGAAGAAGCTCGAGGGGATGTTGGATACTGATGCTGCTTCTGCCTTGACTTCTTCTTATCAATGTCTGCGTTGTTGAAATCAGTCGGTGCTTTCTGTTCTTTTCGCACCCATATTTGTCTTGCGCCGCTTGCTTTGTGATGCTGACACTGCTTTCCTCTTTGTGTTGTCTGATGTTGTCGTCGGTCTGGGTTCCTTCGTTGTGGTTGACTCCTTTGTGGTTGAGGTTGAGAGGTCGGATGGACACTCTGCTTTGGAAAAGAAGGGAGGTCCAACACTTGCGAAACCTGCCCATTAGGAAGTGCTCCGTTTTGTACTTTTAATCTAGGCCAGTCCGCAGTAAGTGTGGAAGGATGGGCACCGTAGGGTGTTTTGCCCATGTGGACGCTGATGAAGTCCACCTGACCAAGCGGTTGGGCGGTTGCCCCTTCTAATTTGCAGGAAGCCCAAGGGAAAATCTCCTGACGTCCTTCTGATTGACCATTGTCCATCGCCAAGCCCGCGTGGGTTGGTGTAGATGTAACGTGACTGATCTGACCAAAGATCTTCCGGTCTTCCGTCACATGCATTTCATAGGGTCTATGGCTACAAACCTCAGTCGGGATGCCATTAGGGAAGTCAAGCGGTATCACTCGCTTCTGATCTAAGGTTCAATATGCAAGGAGCCTTGTCTAAGATTTAGGTCCACTGAGTGATCGTATAGCCAGTCTTGGCCAAGGATTAGGGGTTCTATCAGGTCGTCATCATGGCACACTAATAGTTTCACTGTCAAGGTCACTTCGTTTATGAGGATAGGAAGGTCCACCTCACCCATGCAAGGGGTTTCCATGCCTCCTAGCCCTATGAGGTATGCCTCAATTGACCGCATTTCTATTCCTGAATCCTTATAGTGGGACCATCTAATCGCACTAGTTGCATCACCTGAATCAATTAAAGCCCTGAGCTCTGGGCAAGGGTTGCCGTGCTCTAGCCTGACTGTAATGAATGGTCTCCTATCCACTATGCTAGGATGAGTGGTTGACTTTACTTGACACATGGCCATGGGGTATCTGGGTGTTGTTTCCAGATGATTATAATGTTCTCTCCCTAGTCCTTGTCTTCTTAGCTTCATGCGCTTAATGCATTCTATAGCTTCTGCCTGAGCTTCAGCTCGTATTCTATTTTCTTCCTCCTTGCGCTTCTTTGCCAACGTGAGTCGTCTAAGCATATCCTCAGTAAGAGGTTCTTGGTATAGCCTAACTCTACAGCCACTAATGTAATAAGGCATTATGTCTCCTTCTAAGGTGGCTAATTGTACTGCTCCACTTGTCGAGAGTCTGTTAATGATCATAGGTCCATAACCTCGCTTTTCTAACTTCCGTGCATGTTGCTTCAACGTATATACTAGAACTAAATCTCCTTCTTTCAAGCCTTTATCTTTTACATGTGCATCAAAATATGCTTTCTGTCGCTTCTTTGCCGCGTATATTCCTGCTGCTGCTTTCAGCCTGGTTTCTCCTAATCGTTCCAAGTCCATTATTCTTGCTGATAATTCATGGCCGGTCCACTGATGTTCTTGTGCAACCTTAAGGGTCGGTGTCAAGAAGTCCAAAGGAAGCACATCATTCTGACCAAAAACCATATGAAAGGGAGTTGCATTGAGTACGGTCTTGTAGGCCACTCGATATGCCCAAACCGTGGTGTAACTGTTTGTCCCAATCTGAACATTTGTTGTTCACGAGTTTCGTCAGTACGTTACAAAGGATCTTGTTAGTGCTTTCAGCCTGACCATTGGCCTGAGGATGATATGGTGCGGATTTCTTGTGAATCACCATAAAATCCTATAACAAATATTCAATGACTTGGTTTAGAAAGTGAGTTCCTCGATCGCTCACTAACTCTATAGGCAATCCATATCTTGTAAAGACATTTTCAAATAAGAATTTTGCAGTCATGTGTGCATCATTCTTTTTTGTGGCTTTTGCCTCTACCCATTTGGTAAGATAATCTGTGGCGACAATAATGTATTCAGCATGTGTACCTTTTGCAGGGGGGTTAATGGGTCCTACAAAGTCTATACCCCACTTAGAAAATGCACGTCCGCCCATCATGGGTTTCAATGGCATTTCATCTCTGCGAGTAGGAAATTGAGTTCTTTGACACACATCACATCTCTTTACATAGGTATGTGCATCCATGTGAAGAGTGGGCCACCATAATCCTGCAAAGAGGATGGCTTTGATTATCCTATCTGGTCCAAAATGACCTCCTGCAACACCTTGGTGTTCAGTCTCTAGTATGCTCAAATAATCGCTTTCATGAACACATTGTCTTAGGTATCCATCTCGTCCTCATTTGTATAGATTATCGCCAATAAGTGAATAGTCTTGAGCTTCCTGCTCTAGACTGCGTTGTCGTGCCAAAGTCATTCCTTGAGGGAATGTGTTTGTCCTCAAGTATGTCACTAAAGGTTCACTCCAGTCTGGTGTGAGAGACACGTGATATAATGTAGCATGTTCTACAGGTGGTCTTTCACAACAAACATGGCATTCTTTACACAACTTGTAGACATCTGCTTCCATCGTAGGCCAATATACTCCCAGTCTATGCAGAGTCTGTAATGTTTGATGTTTTGAATGATGTTGCTTTAATGCACCTATGTGTGCTAATTGCAACCAATTTGCATGTTCTGATTCATCTACACAACAAGCAAGAATCTTTTGATTATCTTGTTTATATATACTTCTTGCTATTATGTGATATCTTTGAGATTTGGTAATCTCTCCTTCCTGGATCTTTATCCTAGGATTTTTGGGTCCATACGTGAGAATAGGGACTATAGGCTTAGCCCGTTCTGGTACTATCTCAAGGTTAAACAAATATGCATCGGGTAATTCATCCACTATTCCTTGAGGAGCTTCTCCTGTGGTTAATCTTGAAAGGTGGTCAGCTCTAAGATGTGTCTTTCCTTTCTTGACCACTACTTCAAAATCGTACTCCATGAGTAATAGAAACCAATGTATTAATCGTCCTGTGTTACATGGCTTGTTGACTAAGTACAATAATGCTTGATGATCTGTAAAGAATTTGAACTTGTTTGCCAACAAATAGTGCCTGAACTTCTTTACTGCGTAGATCATCCCTAATCCTTCTCGTTCCGTCGTGGTGTAATTTCTTTCTGCTGGGTTCAATTGTCTACTCGCGTAAGCTATGGGGAGATCTATGTTACCTTCACTCGTGGGTTGTGCTAACACACATCCTATGGCGTAGTTGGATGCATCCACATGTACATGGAATGGCTTACTCCAATCTGGGGTTGTCAATATAGGTGCTGAGCACAAACGTCATTTGAGTTCATTGAATGAATTCTCACATTCATTTGTCCATTCAAAATGGGTCAAAAGAGAGTACAAAGGTTTGGCTATGATTGCATACATGTGTATGAATCGTCTATAATAACCGCAATGGCCCATAAATGCCTGTACCTCTTTCACGTTAGTTGGTCTAGGTAATTTTGCAATTACTTTCAGCTTTTCTTCGTCTGCCGAAATTCCATTCTTTGACACAATGTCCTAGAATTTTTCCTTGTCTGACCATGAAAACGCATTTTTCTGGGTTCAAACAAACCTGATATTCTCGACATTTGTCAAATACTTGCCTTAACTCTGGGATATGTGTTTGTCTTACATTTCAATGAGCACATAAGTCATCTACATAAACTTCCAAATTCTTGCGTAAGAATTCCTTGAAAACATGACACATGAGTCGCTGGAAAGTGGCGGGTGCATTTGTTAAGCCAAAAGGCATCACACGAAATGCAAATATGCCCCATTCGGTGGCAAAAGCCGTCTTGTGTTGGTCTTCTGGAGCAGTGGATACTTGATTATAGCCTGAGAATCCATCAAGGAAGCTGTAAACTTCCTTGCCCGCAACTCTTTCGAATAAGTGTTCTGTGATAGGAAGAGGATAACTATCTGTAATCGTGGCGGTATTAACTTTTTTAAGGTTAATACACACACGCAATTTTCCATTATTCTTGGGCACAACCACAATGGGGGATACCCATTGAGTATGCTCAATTTTTTAAATAAATCCTGCTTCTATCAAACGATCTATCTCCTCTTTAATCTTCGTAGCGTAATTATCATTGTAAGTGTATGGTTTCTGTTTCGTAGGTTTTGCATCTGGAGTCATAGGGATTCTATGAGAGCATATATCTGGGTCTACTCCTTTCAAGTCTTTGTAACTCCATGCGAACACATCTCTATATTCGCGCAATAGGGCAACTAATTCTTCTTCTTCTTCAGTTGTCAAATTGTGCCCTATGTAGGTACATTTCTCTTCTTCTCCTTCTATGGAAACTATTATTTTTTTGGTTTTCTCTCGATTATCATATGCTTCTCCAATGTCAGCTTTTCTGTTCGGCATTCGTACCATGATTCATCTATCTTCTATTTCATACTTCTTGAAGTTCTCGGGTACTTCAAACAAGGATTCTTCTGTTTCTGACATGGTTTCTTTCTTCTTTCTTTTCTTGCCTTCACTCTTGCTAGTCACTTGAGTGGCTATTCTCACATCATTCATAATTTCTTCCTGTTTCTGAGGGTGAGTTTCTACTTCGTAGAAATATTCTTCTTCTGATGCAAAGGGTGGGTCCATAATAATTGAGTCTAAATCAAAATCACTCGCATCCTCAAATGCATCAGTGCTAGGTTCACATTCTTCAATAATCGAATCACACATGATTGGTTCTATCATGAAAACTGAAATATCATAGCCATCTTCGTCACAGTGGGGTGTCCATTGTTCTTCATTGATGGCTACGTCCATGGTTGCTAGGATCTCTGCCCAACCATGGGGTTCGAATTCTTCATCTGGAAACACTACAAGTGCGTAAGCTGGGTCTTGAAGGGTTCTTGGATGTTGTTCTGCACCTAAGGTCCTGGCTTCTAACCGTTCTTTCTCTTGTTTTGCAACTTTACACATCCATAGATGAGTGTCCTCGTGTAACCATGAGGGGTCTGACTCTAATGAGTGTACTGATTCTGTTTCTACTGGTGTCTTATGGATGGTATTCCATTGTATTGGGGGTACGTCTCGATGTGAATAGTCTTTAAGATTGACTTTAGTAGTCACTCCTAAATGTTGCAAGTACAAAGAATTAGTTCCCCAATCTTGTACAATTTGCAACTGACGCATGAATGGTCGTCCCAATATCATCTCATAAGCATGATTTTTTGCAAAGTCACAAATGGCGAAGGTATGCTCAAACTCCACACCATAAGTGGTGAGAGATATGCCTTCTAGTAAGCCTAATGGTTTTTCTATGTGTCCATCAACCATTTGTAGTTTCATCCTGGTAGGTCTGAGTGCTGGCTTACCCCAACGTTTCCATAAAGCGGTGGTAGCGATGGCTACCCCGGCTCTTGAATCTAAGATGGCTTTCGTGGTGTATCCCTGATGGGTTATTGGAAGATAAGTGTTACCTTCCTCTCCTTCGCTTACATCTCCTATCTTTTCTACGGGTATCTCTGGTACCTTCTTGTGTGTTCCTATTGTGAGGGCGTAGTAGCAAGCTCAGAGAATTGATTGCTACATGCTTCCACAGTTCTGGTTTTACCTTTAACAACTCTTCTAGAGTGAGATTACATTGTACTTTAGTGTTCTTGATCACTTCCGTGTTTCTAGGGATCACTGATTCTTCATTCCTCACTATGATCGTGGGTGCTCTCATGCTAATAGACTTGTCTTCCCAAGGTCCTGTGAACTGAGGTAATTCTTGTAAAGAATTGGATTCAAAACCTGTATGTTCACTCAGTTTTTCTTCCTCTACATCATCGTAAATAGAGGGGATATCTTGGGGAAATTGTTCCTGCAAGTTGTCTATTTCTTGAATAGGAGGATGGGTTCCTTGTTCTTTTCTCCATTTCTCTTCTTGGATTTCTCTCAAAAATTCATGTGAATATCTATGTATAGAAGACAGGTTGTCTTCCCCTTCTGTGTTTGGCACTTGAGACAGGGATGGTGCATTCCTTTCTTGTGTCTCTGGGACACTAAGATTCCTATGCTTATCCTTTTTCTCTTTGCTTTCTATCAAGTATTCTAGCCTCTCCATTAGACCTTGAAAGTGTGATTCAGGTTTTGCCATGTTATTCCAATTAAGATATCTAGAGGCTTCGAACAAAGCTTGTGCTAATTCTACCATCTTCATGCAAAGTTTAGTCCTCTCTATTTCTAAGTCTGCTCGAGGGTAGTTCTTACTCATTTCAGCTACTTGAGGTCCCTCTTTTAATCTAGCCTGATTTGCACGAAACATCATGTCTGGATTTTCTGGTATGGGTTCTGCTAAAACTGATCCTGATTTCTGAGCTAGGTTCTCTTGATTCAATTCTTGTGAAGTCAATTCTAGGATTTTGGCTCTAGATTCCTTGAGACTTCCTTCCAACTCAGTTATCTTTTTACTCCACTTTCTCTTGATTCTTTCTCTGGAATCTTTCCAAGATTTTGTCTTTTTACTGCTAGATTCTGCAACTTCACTGCTTCCGATTATTTTCTCTTGATTAAGCTGTTGATTTTGTAAGAGCGCCTGTGCTCTAGTTATAGCTTGGATAGGCACGTATGTAGGGTTTGATCCATCTGCGTTGTTTACAATACCTATCACATTGATCGGTGTCACATTTGAAGCGTTAACTGGGTTCTTAGGACAATCTTTTATGATGTGCTCTTTACCACAATCGGCACAAAATCCTTGTATGTTATAGTATTGTGATTGCCCTGATATCGAAGGATGTGGACAATCCTTTATGAAGTGATCTCCTTGGCACCTAAAGCATGGTCCTCTAGGGCCTTGTGGTCTTTGCTGTCTCAATTGGGGCCTTGGATTTGGGTTTGTGTACATCACGTTAGTGTATTCGGGCTCCCAACTAGGTTCCACTGGTGGACTATGATAATGATATGTCTCCACGTGTTCTGGTGACTCCGTGTAATAAGCGGGTGGACTATCTACATGAGTAGAGTCAAAACTGTTTGAGTTCGGGTCACTCTCTGTGATCAAAGGTGAAGAAGGCTCTAAGGCCCTACTTAGGTTCTCTTCTGCAGCAGCGTATTTGACAGAGATGACATTCGCTGGTGGGGTGGCTGCTGAGCTAAGACAGGTTGAGGCCTCTGTTGAGCCTGATATGGATAATTTTGAGGAGGCCTATAGTAATAAGGCTGAGCATTGTATTGGCCTTGATACCTACCTGGTTGCGGGTATGCTTGCTGGTAGTTCTGTCTCATGGTCTGTTTGTTGTATGGGCAGTCCTGAGCCATATGATTCGTGTATCTTCTCTCAATAGTACAGTATTGGCCACTAGGGTTGGCTTGCGGTTGTGTTGCATTGGGGCACACATTTGCCAAATGATTTCCACCACAGGTGTAACAACGTATGTTAGTTGTTAACTTAGGCATCTGTTTACTAGAAACTCCTAGTTTCTGGGCCACTTTTTCTGCTAGGTCTTCTATAGAGCTAGACAATTTTGTGGATGCTAGAGAAGAACAATCTGAGTCCTTGTAGACTTTTGAGAGTTCCAACTCGTCTCCTAAGTTGTCCTCAATGTCTATACATATTCTTACACACTGCTCTAGCGTTCTGGGTTCTTTTAAGTACACGTAGGAGCGTAGTTTAGAGCTCAACAAGCCGTCTAGAAACAATGACACTTGTTTGGCTTGTGAGGGTAGCTCTTGCATTGGACATCTTTCAACATATTGTCTAAACCTACGTCCTGCGAGTCTAACTGTTTCCTGAGGGGTCTGTTTAAAGCTATGAATCAACGAAGACGTGTCATGTCTGATCCCACTTTTACAGAATTCCGTGATGAATGACTCTAAAAAGTGATGGATGTCTCTAAATTGCCTTTGTTGCAATGGTTGGAACCAGGTTAAAGCGATATTCTTTAACGTTAGTCCAAATGCGTTGTATTGCATGAACATGTCTTCGACTTGCTTTACCCTTAGCACTTGCTTAAATTCAGCAACATGGTCATAGGGATCTCCTGTCCCATCAAAGTAATTTTTCATGGATTTCACTAACTGAGTGGGTCTTAGTATTCTTGTGTGTTCTCGTGGTCTTGGTAGAGGAAAATCATCTCTACCACCTGGTATTCCATGATCTCTTTGTCTATCCACTCTGTCCGTGTTTATGGTGGTTCTATCTCTTCCTATGGGATGAGTGAAGCTTACTTCCGGTCTTTGCCATGGGCTGAGGATGTTCCAGCCCCTTGTTGGTTCACGTTTACGTTTGTTCGAGATGGAGGGAATACCAATTCACCTCTCCATGTGTACGTGTTTCTAGCGTGGTCAGGCACCACAAAGACTCTTTCTGAAGTCTCGTCCAGGTATACAACCTTTCCAGGTGTATCCGGGTCCTTAAATTCGTAGATTATAATGGAGCCTACCTCACTAGGTTGTTCCGTTCTGTACCTCCAAAATGCTTCATCTTTTTCTTTATTTACAAACAATTCTATGCTCCTGTTGTCCTGAGGGGTCCACTCTGGAACTAGTACTCGTGTCAGTACAGATTTCCCTCTAGGTGTCCTAGGTTCTTCTAATGGTTCTTTTCCTTGAGATTTAGTTTCCGTCTCTAGCTGAATTACGCCAAACTCATTGGTGTTGTTTGGCTGCGTACTTAGGATATACATCGTTCCTTCCTTGTCTATGTACGCGTCTCTCTCGAATTTCACCACTGGACGTTCCAATCCAATGGGTTGATTGGGGTTGTGCATTTGCACCACTTGTCTTCGCAAACCATCCTCATAGATGCAGGCACCTAAGCGGTTGGTCCGGAGAAATTCTAACTGAGTCCTATAGGGTCCTTCTCGTCTTTCTAAGTATGCTACATTTGACCCTCCTTCTGGTCTTTCTGTGTTAAATGCCATTTCTGATTCACTTGTAACTGAGCTCTTGTAGGGGTAATTAGTGTTCAATTGTTGAGCCCACGATCGTGCAGTAGTTCCTACACTTGCCTCTGATGATCTAAGGCATCGTCGGTCTGACTTACCTATGTGTTTGCCCGATCTAAGGTTCATTAATTTTCTTCCTTGCACGCTCAGTACACTCTCAGATCGTCAATGATTCTTTGATCTTTACTTGATTCTTTTTAAATTTCTTTAGATTCTTGTCTTGATTTATGCGTCAGGAATTCGACTTTCTGTGGTACTTTGAGTTCTTGTTCCGTCAGACTTAGGTTCTTTCCTTTAGGTTTTCATATTACACACCTTTACTTTACTCTTGAACTTGATAAATTTAATTCTCTTGAACTTGAGGCGTTCCTATCGTCTTTAATCCACAATGCTAACGTTTAGCCTAAGCTAGTAATTGACTGAGGGGGTTGAGTAATCTTCCAACCTCGAGTCAGCTTTTTTGGTTGCTCTGATGCCCAAGAAGCCGCGCTTCCCAAGCTTTATGCCCTTCACTGCCTTGCCTTGAATGTCCTTGATTGCCTTTGCTAGACCTGGAAAAATCCAATATTAGACCAATATCACAAATGGATGATCAAGCACTTGAGTTTATACACTTTTAAAGTCCCTTAACCTTTGGCAACTTTTCTTCCAAAGCCCCCTTTCTTTCCTAGTCCCAACTATGTCAACCTCAAAAATATCCTCTCAAAAAATCAATGTATTCTTTTTGAAAAAAACAGTTGAGGTCACGTAGTACTCGTAAAGAGCTTTCTAACGAGCTATTAAGCTCAAAAAACGGACTTCGGATGAAAAAGATATGAGCGTTCAGGCTCTCGAGGGTAAAAACTGACCAACAGGTTTTTCTCCAAATATGAGCTAAGGGGTCTCCTATGAGTCTAATCACCCAAAAATTTCCCAAAAATAGCCCCAAAATTGGCCAAAAATTGAAACCCTAAAATTTGTGTTTGGGGTGAGCAATCGCGATGGTCTGGGACCGTTGCGATGGTCTAGGCGAACCGTCGCGATGGCATGATGCGCGAACCGTCGCGATGGTCTGAAGTGCACGGTTGCGATGGTCTAAATGTGAGCAATCGCGATGGTCAGGGTGAGGCGTCGCGATGGTCCGATTGAGTGAACAATCACGATGGCGTCAGTCAACGGTCAACGTGAACCGTCGTGATGGTCCAAAGTGAACCGTCACGATGGTCACAGATGCGATGGCGTGAGCCAATCACGATGGTCCAAATTTTGAATTGTCGTGATGGTGTAAGGATCTCGTCGCGATGGCGTGGCTAGTGAGCAATCGCGATGGTCTAGCTTACCACATGGCACTATCGAGGCAATGGCATGGGCCAATCGTGATGGCGTGGGGTCGACGGGATCGTCGCGATGGTCAAGGACCGTCGCGATGGTTCAAGTGAACCGTCGCGATGGCGTGAGACCGTCGCGATGGTCCGGCCGAGCCGTCACGATGGTGTGAGCCAATCGTGATGGTGTGACACAATCGCGATGGTCTGAGCCAATCACGATGGTCCACCAAAGTGTGAATTTTTGAAATGCATCTGTGGATTCATGCATACGCTTGTGTCTCCTACCTCATGGTGAACTCGCTTACCAAAAATACCGAACTTGGAAGACCATCGCGATGGTCTGACACACTCTGCAGATCTCTGACAGAAAGTGAAATTTTACCTTTTCCAAGCTTTCCTGATGCACTGGAGCTCTGTACCTGCAAGAAAACTCAAAAACACACAAGTACACACAAGCACAAAAGCTCTCTCTCTCTCTCGCACATGCACAAATGAGGGGAAATGAGGGGAATGGGTGGATATGGTGAATTTTCTGATTTTTTTGGAGTTGGAGATGATGATGCGGTGATGAAGATGGAGTGTGAGGGAGGTGAAAAACACTAAAAACTAAGTAAAAACAACAACAAAAATTGAAATTTTTACCTTCCAACGCCACTTCTTGCTATACTCTTACCATCACACATTCGTCCTAGACTCGATCCCCGGCAATGGTGCCAAATTTGGTGTTGCTCTAGCACAATGGTGAGAACCACGTTAAGAAGCTCCACCTCCTTAATGTCAATCCGCGGAAGAGATAGGAGTGATATGAAGATAGTGAATGTGAGATGAAGTGAGAGTGAAGGTGAGAAGCATAGAGATGCACACACACATACACACACACTACAAAGAGACAAGCAAGACACAATGGAAGGTGAGAAATCAACTCTATTACTCAAGAACACTCTTACAAGCTCAAAATAGCTCTAAGCTCTTCTCTACTCACACAAGCTAACCTCAAAAATGAGCTCTCTAGCTCTTTTTATAGTTTCTAGACTAGTTTTGACCGGTTTCACATCTAGTGACCGGCATAGTTAAAAAATAGGTCCTATGCGCTATTTGAGAGGGTAAACGGTGTCTAAAAATAACCAAAATTGATACACTCATTCTACCTAAGCTCCTCAAGCTCGAGGACTCCTCGGCTTGCACAAAATGGAGCTATTGATTACAAAAAGGGTTTTTCTATTTTACATATGTTACAATAGTGATGAAAATCACTGTTGGAGGTTTTTGAAGAATATTTATAAAACATAATCTTTGAAAACTTGATTCGACCGACTCCCTGCTCTGCCTTTACATGCTTCCGCGTCTTCTATGCCTCTGGCTACTGCCAACAATATACCTTAGTGTTTGGAGTATGCTCCACTAGAATGGATGATATTTTCTCCCCTATGGCTACATCATCTACCACTTTGGGTACAATCTTTTCACTTGATGACAGATGTATAGTTCATGATCTCTCAAATGGTGATGTTATTATTGCGTTTGTCATTTTATGTTGTGGGCTAAATAAGCTCATAGACTATGTGAAATTTGTGAATGATTCAACATGTGCAATTCAAGATTCTCAAGCTTGGCGAGGGTAGATGACATGATCCTCCCTAGTAGTGTGCTTCATGCATGCCATTCTCTTAGGATGTAAAGTGTTAAAATGAATGATTCGTTCTTTATTTATACACTTCCACTTAAGATTTGACTTGATCACATTTAAATGGACAAAAATGAGTTTAAAAGAATTAAGAAAATATTCAAAAAAACATTTCAAAGCTAACAATAAGAATAGAAAAATTAAGCATGCTATAATGGAAAGAATTGAAAATTTAGATGATGAGAAAGGAAATATAAAAACCTTGACAATCAAGTTTTGATAAGAAATAATGTATTGTGTGAGTTAGTAAAATGTTTCCAAGTGAAACCCTTACAGACTCTTTGTGCACACCATTGGGCATGATGTAGTGCTCTTGATGATGACATCACTTCTCCCTTGCAATATCATGTTGTGTGACTCATGTGCTGGCTCCATTGCATATTTTCTAGAGAATGAATATTTTTTTCTAAATGGTTTGATTGCAGTAGACTAGCCCCATGATGACTATTTTTAAAGTAAACATCTCTAGCCCTGTAATGTGGCTTCTCCATTCCTTGTGTAATAGAGATCTCTAGTGATCCATATCGGTTCAAAAAAATATGCTCCATGTGCAAAATGAATATGATATGGTTGGAGCAATAATTTGTACACATAATATTAAAAAACATATAAAAAAATATAAGCAAAACTTACTATGTAATATGTAATGTTGCTCGCTCCCCATGATAAGATGAATGATTCTGTAAATTCCTTCAAAAGCACTTTGAATATTCTCATTGTGAAGCATTAATGGAAACCAAACCCATCAAATGTAATAATTGATCTAAGGATGACCAAACCTTCTTTTGATTGCTAATGAGATCATCCAGACTATCATTGTCTGTCGTAATCAAACATAGGTCTTTCCAAAGCTCCCATTTTCCATCATCTTCACTATTCACATCTCTTTTAAAGAAATGTTTTGCCTTCTTCCCAGTCATTGAAATTTGTTGTAAAATCTCTTGAGACTCACCATAGTTCTTAACAACTAAAGATACACAACTACCATGACAACCAATAGAATTAAGAACTTCTATTTTCCGAATTGCTATTGTAGACCTCTCTAGTGGTTTCATTGCAAATGCATATTTAACATAGAGCTTCAAAAACCTATCGAAGATCCTCATGAAGGCATACAAAGTGCAAAAGTGAACATGTCTCTTTTAGTGGTTGGAGATTGGCATTTAACTTTGCAATTGTGCTTTCCTTTGCTTCCATATCCTTCTCAAACTCTATAAGTTCTTCTTGTAAAGAGATGATTGTGCTTTCTAAAGGGACCACCCTCATATGATGGAGTTGATATTTTTGGAACCAATACTTAGCAGTAGCATGTGAATGTG
Organism: Ceratopteris richardii; assembly: GCA_020310875.1. Taxonomy (NCBI): domain Eukaryota; kingdom Viridiplantae; phylum Streptophyta; class Polypodiopsida; order Polypodiales; family Pteridaceae; genus Ceratopteris; species Ceratopteris richardii. Next base: position 23,652,490 of record CM035431.1, on the reverse strand, counting down.
TAGATAATCGCTTACGATAACCTAATACTCCAACTTCATCCACACCAATGAAGTGAAGTAAGGTTGAGATAATTGAATGTTGGATGGTAAAGAGACATTGGATCATGAGGATATAGTGAACCATGAGCCCAGGTTAATACTCTTTTCTCTAGTTGCACAACGTTCATTTTGAGAGTCCACATCATTGTTGCATTGTGTATTTGGAGCAAACTGTGCAGGCACACAAACATGGATACTTGTTGATGCATGAGAATGAGGACATCCTAGTGTGAGGTTTGTAATAGATTGCAACACGATCTTTGCCAATGACTAAAAATATGAAAAAAAAAGTGTGAAAATGCTTGGAAAGGATTCTAAACCATGTGCTTTGCAAAGAAAATGTGTTTTCTTGTATGAGAATGGATCAAAGTGTGTTTTTCCATTGTGTATAATTGGAAATGATGAAAATTGAAAAAAGTAATTTTTTGGGAGAAGCATAGTTATGGATTTGATGATCTGGTACTCACTTCTGAAAGGACTTTGGAAATACTATTTTTTTTAAAAGAAAATTTTAAAAGTGAATATAAGAAAGTGACTTTTGACATATATATTTAAAATGGGTCCTTTTAAGTAAATATATAGTAAAAATAAGACTTTTAGTAAAGCCTAAAAAAAGCTTACTCCAGCCTACTAAAAAGTGACCTATTAAATGCAACTTGTTCCCTTGAAGAAGAACAGAATTAGGAATAATCATTAAAAATTAGGCATCCTTACAAGGCCCATAATGTGTACCTGGATTTTTCCACGATAAAAGGATCTCGTTTTCTTTACTTACTATTGTACTTAATATTTTGGACTTCCAATTATTTAAGAGGTTAAAAGAACTTAAGTTTGGATCAAAGAACCTTTAGAACTTCATTCTATGCCAAAGTCTCCAAAATCAGATATATTCTTGAGCGAATAAGATTTTTAGTCACTCTTTAACATACACTCATTTCATTACTTCTATGACTTTTTCTATGAGCTAAGAAATAACCAAATGTAGCACTTTTTCATTTCATCATCTACATCATGTGTATAACAATAAATGAATAGAATAAAACAAAATGAATAGAAAACATTTGGTTCATATCCTTATAGATTAGCGCTAAAGAGCTCTCTATTTCAAACTTTTTACATCCTTTCATTGCCTTGAAATATCACCATAGAACTCGTTGTCTCTGGTTTGAGCATACTCACGTTCTTCAGTTTTGAAACATAATAGTGTTGCAAGTGAACACTTTGGACCTACTTGTGTGTTTAAGAATATTTTATACTTAGGTCTTTGGTGGCCCACTCTTCTCTTGGATAATCATACCTATGTGAAATATTGTGACACTTTCCAAAGATCACAATGCCCTATCTAAAGAGATGAAATGTCTCTCACACGAATGATGGGTAGGCATGCTTTCCCTAAGTAGGGTATAGATTTTGTAGCATCCATCAACACCCTTGCAAGGAGTTCACATGGAGTGTATAATTGCAGCCATAGATTACCTAAACAAGTGGTTAGAAGTAAGAGCTACATGCAAGAATGATGCTCGGACAACCACCAAGTTCTTATTTGAGAATGTATTTACAAGGTATGGATTAACCATTGAGTTAGTTAGGCACACATTTCTTGAATAAAGTTATTGATTATCTACTTCAATACTTCATACAACTTAAGAACAGATAGTTTCAAGATTCAGCCACGTACATCCCTTTCCTAAGGAGTGAAGCTATGCAAAAGTTCAAAATTCTAATGACAATTGAAACAAAATTAGTCTTGACTTCCATTCTTCAGCCTTCTACTGCGTTCATAAAATTAACATTATTATAACATGTGGATGACCTTTTTTACCAATGTAGCCAAAGTCCCAATAGTGGATTAAGTAGGCACAACTTTCTCTCGTTGCAAACACTACTCAAGTGCTCTAAAAAAATAAGCAGCACTATTTTCTGAGTGTTATGAGCTCTCAATAGTCATGCTTATAAATCTGGTCATCAAATTCTGCTTTATAACTAGCTCTTGATGCCTCTTCTTCTTCACATAAGTGTGCTTCAACTCATCCAACTTAGACTTATGATGTTCCTTGGCCTTGAGGGACAATTTGAACTTCTCGATTTGGCTACAAGCATTTACTAGAAATTTCTTCTTATGTTCATGCGCTTTGAAAAAAAATAACTTCTATTTCTTGATATTTGAAATGTCCTCCTTCAACAGATCTATTTGTATGATCTTTTCGTAATTCTGCCCAGGTCCTACTCCACTAAGAATTAGAACTTTTATATGTGATATGCCATTCTCCTCACATGCAAACTTTCACGTACACCACATATATCAATCCTCCAATTTGTATGCTTCTATAACTACTCCACCAAGTTCTAGATAACAATGCCCCTCGAATCTGCTACTCTATTTACGAACACAAAAATTGTTGATTTTTCTCAATCTAGTTGAGCAATTGAATTTTTGCCAGCACCAACTTCAATCTACCAGGTCTCAAAACAAAATCCACATCAAGAGTGAGCACTGACTTCAATCTGCCCATGCGCATTCATACAATCTCTTTTAATTGAGGCAACCCTCGTCTTTATTTTGTCTTGGAGGTGGATGAATACTCCCTAAAAGTCTTTGAACATTAAATTGAACTCCATGACACATCGTCCCTCTGTGATTGGGCCTTATTTACTACCAAGTACTCTCAAAATTTCCAAATTGATTGAATAATTTATTTTAACTCTTCAACCACAGTTGAATGGCATAGAAGATCAAAGCACATATCAATCATGTCATTACAAGAAATAAAGGGGTGTAGTGATGCCCTCAATTGAAAAAAGAGCAGGTAGCATCACTTATGCAATGTTATCTACATGCATATGTGATGCTCAAGAAAAAAAAAAGACAATAGCATAAGTGACAGTCACCGTTGCTTATGTGACGCATAAAAATACCGTCGTTAGGAGCATCACAAATTAGTGATGCTCCCAGCAACGTGGGAAAATTGCTTGTGATACAAAAGCGTCGCATAAGTGATGGCCTAGGAATACAGAAAAAAAGGGATTTCTCCCAGCACATTTGTGCTGAGATCTGACCAACAAACCATGTTTGAGAGAGCACACTCCCCCCCACACACATTCAGGTATGTGGACACATGCACACATAGAGACACATATACACTCATGCATACACACACAAAGAGTTAAACACACATATATACATACACATAGACACACACGCATACATTCACATGCATACATACACACACATACAAGAGACACACACATACATATATACATGCACACATACACTCACATACACACATACATACACATGCATACACATGGATACACATACACACATATATGCATACACACACATACACATACACACATATATACATACACTCACATTCACGAGTGAACACACATGCACCAATACACACACATGCATATGCACACATACACATACACACACATACACTCACATACACACATACATACACATGCATACACACATATACACATGCATACACACATACACACACATATATATACATACACATAGACACACACATACACATATGCACACACATACAATCACATGGATACATAGACACACATAAAAGACACACACATACACACACACATACAGACACACATACACACACACATACACTCACACATACACTCACATACACACATAGATACACATGCATACACACATATACACATACACACACATTCATACACACACATACACACACATACACACATAGATACACATGCATACACACATATACACATACACACACATTCATACACACACATACACACACATTCATACACACACATACACACACATGCACACATATATACATACATACATACACATACACACACACATATACATGCATGTAGACTCACATGCATACACACACATACACATATACACACACATACACTCACATACACACATACATACACATATATACACACATATACATGCACACACATATACATACACATACATAGACACACACACATACACACATACACTAACATGCATACATACAACACATGCATACACATGCATATGCATGCATCCATACACATTTGCATATGCGTACATACATACATACATGCATGCATACACACACATATACATACACACATGTACACATACACACACATACAGACACACACATACAGACACACACACACACACACATACACACACACACATATAAATACACATGCAAAGACACACATACACATACACATACAAATACACACATATACACACACATACACACATACACATACAAACGCATATACATACACACACATATGCACACATACACATACTGTTTAACCACTCCATTAATAGAACATCCATCCCATTGTAGCAATAGTGACTTGATTGAGCCTCTAAAGGAAAGGGAAACCTCTTCAAATTGTCAATCCAAGAACAAGTTAACTAATTGTTGTTAAAAAAAATAATGAAATAAACCACAAATCAATCCTTTACAAAATATATAAGCAAAACTTGATATGAGATCCCCTGAGATTTGATAAAAGGTAAAGTTGATAAAAACACGATTTTTTGGAAACATGAATTTCTAAGAAATTATTGTTGGAAACTTCAAATGATCATAACTCCATGAATATAACAAGAAATTCAGTGATTCAAGTGCCTAATATATACCATCTTTCATGAAAAATCCAAATATGATATTAAAAATGAGTAAAAACCAATAAGGTGACTCCTTAGAAACAGAAAAATTTTTTTAATCCAAGAAAAGATATTAGTACAGTCATTAAGCTCAATAAAGATCTCACAAACAAGTCTCAACTCAATCTACAATTGAATGATCAACCAAACAACACACAAATAGTTATACAAGATATCACACCAAGGCATCACAGTGAAGAAGGAGATGTCATCCAAAGAAGGAGCTCTATTCTCAATGAAGGAAAGTTACAAATGACATTGTGTTCTATACTTCTTCTTAAAATTGGCTTATAGACTTCCAAAATAAACTACTTTCTCACTTCTAGGATTCTAGGTCTCTAGTGAAAAAACTTGGAGAAGCTTGTCGAAGGTAGAAAAGTGCGTTTCGAAGCGACGAAATTTGGTCTAGCCAACTGGCACAAGACCAGCCCTTGAGCTTATGGAGACTCAAATAGAAATTATAGGCATGCAATAAGTGCAAAGAAACACACTATGTACCTTGGAGCATCAAGGAGAATGAGTCGATACAAAACAGATAGGTTCGCAGGTCGACTAGCTCAAAAAACTTACTATCTATGGAAGAGACAATGAACTTCAAATGCCCATAGCGACTAGCATGATTACAATTAGGAAAAATCCTTTTATGGGAGTGAAAAATAGGGTTGAGTGTATGGACTGCACAAAAGTATAAGGAATAAGCAAAATATGCTATAGGAATGAATGCGACATTCACCGGTGGTACTTCCTATTTTTCAGGAATACGTAGAGATTGACCTCGAGAGAGAAAAACTCCCAATCCATTGAACCAAATGCTTTGAAAATTTACAGGCATAAACTAGATACCTATACCTTTCCAATACTTTCCACTCAATTTGGAGCTCTGGAGAGAGAGTAGCAGCCTCTGCAAGATTACTGTTGGTGAAGAAGATGATGCAGAGAATTGAAGGAGCAAGACAATGATGGTCACAAGAGTATGTATATTGCTGCCATGTAATGTACAAGTGATTTCAAGTCTTTATATAGACTTTAGGAGTGTTCCAAGACTTTTACAAGTTGAATTTGAATTCAAATGAAGGTGGGAATGGTTGTTGGAGGGAATCAATTCACTTTCCTACAATCTAGGAAAAGTGAAGATCTAGTTTGATCTACTTTTAGGTGATTGATTGCTTGATTGAATGCAACTTCAACCACCACAAATTCGTGGGATTCTGGCTCTATATTTCTACCTTTACATGTGTAAAGCTCAAGGCTTTTACAACGGTAAATGAACCATCAAAAATTTCTCAAAAAAATACAATAAATGAGCATATGAAAAAGAACTCTCCAACGTATATTCTTTCGACACGATAGCCTTTGATGTAGATCAAATCATCTCAAGCCTAGTGTAAGCTTGATTTGCCAACAGCTCCCCCTCAAGCTAAAGTATGCTAAAGTAGGAACAAAAGAAATGTCAATCTCCTTTGCTATGAGCTTCTCCCTGATGAAGTGGTAATGGACTTCTATGTGCTTGGTTCTCGCATGGAAAATAGGATTTGCCGCTAGATGCATGGAACTTACATTATCTCCAAATATGTGAGGTTTGGAACTCACAAGTCCCAACTCTGTATAAAATGATTTTAACCATATTGCCTCTTGAGTTGCTATGGTCAAGCCTCTGTACTCTGCTTCAGTTCAAGATAAAGCTACTGTTGGTTGTTTCTTGGAACTCCATGACACTAGCTTTGAACCTGCAAATGCTAAGTAACCAGATGTACTTTTTCTATCATCCTTAGCTCCTGCCCAATCTGCATCTGAGTAGATTTTGATATCCAAATCTAAAGAGTAAGGATAGAATATACCTTTGTTGATTGTACCTTTGAGATACTTAAGTACTCTCTTAGCCGCATCCATGTGTGGTCTTCTCGGTGAGTGCATGAACTGACTAAGCACTCCCACACTATATGAGATGTCTGATCGTGTATGAGTACCACATATCAAGCTACCTACCAAGCTTTGATATTCTTTAATGTCTTCAATTTTCTCACCTTCATAAACACTAAGTTTATGATTCATCTCCAAAGGTGTACCTGCAGGTTTAGTGTTCTCCATTTTGAACTTGAGAAGAAGATCCTGAATGTATCTTGTTTGAGTCAAATACATTCCTTCATCTGTATATATCACCTGCATACCTAGGAAATATGTGAGCTCACCTAGGTAACTGATTTTGAACTCCTCTTGCATGTGTCTCTTGATCCTTTGAATGCCATTTAGATCATCACCTGTCACAATAATATCATCTACATATACACATAGATAGATAACCTCATTGTGATCCCTTTTGATGAATAGAGAAGGGTATGAGCTATTAGCTTTGAACCCTTGATCTTGAAGATATGTAACCAACCTGTAATTCCAAGCTCTAGGAGCTTGTTTCAATCCATACAATGCTTTCTTAAGTCTGCAAACATAAGATGGATGATTAGGGTTTTCAAAACCTGGTGGTTGTGACATGTATACCTCTTCACTTATCCAACCATTTAAGAATGCATTTTTCACATCAAGTTGGAGGAGTCTCCAATTCCTTGCAGCAGCTACACTTATCAATGTCCTGAGTGTAGTCATCTTTGTAACTGGTGAGAATGTTTCCTCATAGTCTATACCATGAGTTTGTGAGCATCCTTTGGCAACTAATCTTGCCTTGTACCTGCAAACTGATCCATCTGAATTTCTTTTAACTTTATATACCCATCTGCAACCAATTACCTTTTGATTCGGCGACATTGGAACCAAATCCCAATTGTCCATTTCCTTCAATGCATCTATCTCTTCGTTCATGGCTTTTTCCCAATTAGGGTTTCCCTTTGACTCTTCATAGGTTGAGGGTTCCTCTGAAATACAGTCTTTTTCCAAGTAGATTGAATGCTTCGTAACAACTGTGGAATCATATCCATACCTTTCTGGTTGTTTCTTCTCTCTTGCTGATCTTCTAGGTGCTTGTTTGGAGCATTCTCCAACCTCTTGCATCTTTGCTTTGCCTCTTGACTTCCATAGCTTGTAATCCCTTTTCTCTTTCATCTTGGTCATCGTCTGTATCACTTCTTGGATCCTAGACCTGTGTATCATGCTTGCTTCCTAATTGATGAGAGTCAGAATCAAGATCATATGGTAGTGTTACCTTTTGTTTGTCTTCCTCATACCAAGACCTGTGTTCTTCAAACACAACATCTCTACTTGTAGTGAATTGCTTGGTTGAAGGATTCAAGAACCTGTAACCCATCTGAGTTGAATCCTATCCAATAAACACTGCCTTTGTTGCCCTTTCATCTAGCTTACCTCTTATTTGTGATGGTACATGAACATAAGCTAAAGGTCGTCAATAAATGAGATATAATACCTTGATCCTGCCAATGAAGGTTCTTGACTTGGTCCCCATACATCTGTATGTACTAAGTCCAATAAGTTGTTGTGGATGTAGCCTTTGTGATTGAATGGTTGTCTTTGTGCCTTCCCAATCTGACATGCATCACACCTGTTGATCATGTGTTGCTTTGATATGTTCGGCAGTCCTAGAACACTTTGATCCGTGCATATATCCTTCAAGGTTCTTTCATTCACATGAGCAAGTCTCTTATGCCACACTTCAAGCTCACTTAGGGTTTGAGACCCAAAGTTGAATAGAGCTATGTTCCTAGTTTCTCCTACTTCAAAAGTAAAGAGCCTACGATGCTTCTCACCTCGGGCTATCTTTTTGAAGCCTTGACATGGATCTTCCACAAAAGCTCCATGTTGGGTGAACCTAACTTGCAAGCCTTTTTCAACTATTTGGCCTACACTTATTAGGTTTTTAGTGATAGTGGGTACATAGAGAACCTTACTCAGAATGTTTGTCCTGCCATTGGAAGCTTTGACATTACCAATCTTCTCCACATTGTGCTTCGTGTCATCCCCTGTTTGCACTTCATGTCTATGCTTTGGACTTTCCAAATCAAATAGAAGAGCAATGTTGCCTGCAACATGATTCGAACATCCTAAATCTATGTAGAACAAATGACCATCTTCTTTATCTTCTTTGTGGCTTAGATTCATAAGAAGCAATGAGTCTTCATGTGGTTGATCTTCTGAATAATTGTTGTAGTCCCTTCTATTATAGCTTCTATTGTTATTGTTGAAGTTGTGTCCACCTCTGCCTCTATTGCTGCCATATCCACCTCTTCCACTTCCTTTCTGGGTCTTCCCATTGAACCAGCAATTCTGAGTGGTGTGGTTGGTCTTATCGCATATGGCACAAGGTTGAACATTCTGACCTTTGGCTTTTTCTTGCTTTGGTCCTTTCTTCTTCCCTTTCCACTTGCTCTTGCTTGCGAAGTTGGCTTGAGAAGTCTCTTCTTCATCTTCTTCCTTCTTCTTGCCTTTCTGCTTCTTATCCTTCTTATCTGCATATAGAGCACTAGTTGAATTACCATGATAAGAGTTACCTTCCTTTATGCTATTGTTGGCTTCTTGATTGAAGAGTTGTCCAAGAAAGATGTTGAAGTGTGGAGTTTGCACATCCATGATGAGATCATAAGCCGCCGTGAAGGATTGCCATTGCTTATCACTTCGAATGCCGTTGAGAATTTGCCTCATGATGACCTCTTCTTCAATCAGCTCTCCAATGGATGCTAACTGATCCGAAACCTTCTTGACCTTGGTAACAAACTTTGTGATGGTTTGCTTAGGTGTCTTCTTCATTTGGTTGAACTTGTTCCAAAGATGATTCTTTCTTGCTTTGGTACTAGCAGAAAAGAAAGTCTTGAGGGCATCCCAAGTCTCTTGAGATGTCTTGCATCCTCTACTATGTGGTAATAGAAAGTCAGAGATATAGTTTAGTATGTACGACCTTGCTTGTGCATCCCTTGCCCACCAAAGTGTGAGCTTATCTGTCTCCTCTTGTGTAGGTCCTCCTTTGGTTCTTGGAATAGGCATAGCTTCATCACCTGCTACAATTCCATAAAGATTTCTACCTTGCAAATAGGCCTCGATCCTGATTTGCCAAGCCGCGTACTTGTGTCGATCAAGCTTCTTGATCATTGAGGGAAATCCGTCACTCATCTTGATCTAGCTCTGACACCACTGAAAAAACTTGGAGAAGCTTGTCGAAGGTAGAAAAGTGCGTTTCGAAGCGACGAAGTTTGGTCTAGCCAACCGGCACAAGACCAGCCCTTGAGCTTATGGAGACTTAAATAGACCTTATAGACATGCAATAAGTGCAAAGAAACACACTATGTACCTTGGAGCATCAAGGAGAATGAGTCGATACAAAAGAGATAGGTTCGTGGGTCGACTAGCTCAAAAAACTTACTATCTATGGAAGAGACAATGAACTTCAAATGGCCATAGCGACCAGCGTGATTACAATTAAGAAAAATCCTTTTACGGGAGTGATAAAAATAGGGTTGAGTGTATGGAATGCACAAAATTATAAGGAATAAGCAAAATATGCTATAGGAATGAATGCGACATTCACCGGTGGTACTTCCTATTTTTCAGGAATACGTAGAGATTGACCCTGAGATAGAAAAACTGAGATTTCTCCCAATCTACTGAACCAAATTCTTTGAAACTTTACAGGCATAAACTAGACACTTATATCTTTCCAATGCATCATCTTGGACTCACTTTGGAGCTCTAGAGAGAGCGTAGCAGCCTCTGCAAGATTACTGTTGGTGAAGAAGATGATGCAGAGAATTGAAGGAGCAAGACAATGATGATCACAAGTGTATGTATATTGCTTCCATGTAATGTACAAGTGATTTCAAGTCTTTATATAGACTCTAGGAGTGTTCCACGACTTTTACAAGTTGGATTTGAATTCAAATGAAGGTGGGAATGGTTGTTGGAGGGAATCAATTCACTTTCCTACAATCTAGGAAAAGTGAAGATCTAGTTTGATCTACTTTTAGGTGATTGATTGCTTGATTGAATGCAACTTCAACCACCAAAAATTCGTGGGATTTTGGCTCTATATTTCTACCTTTACATGTGTAAAGCTCAAGGCTTTTACAACGGTAAATGAACCATCAAAAATTTCTCAAAAAATTACAATAATTGAGCATATGAAAAAGAACTCTCTAACGGATATTCTTTCGACGCGATAGCCTTTGATGTAGATCAAATCACCTCAAGCATAGTGTAAGCTTGATTTTCCAACATCTACCTCTAGTTATCTAATGGCCTTCTAACTTTGTACATAGCTCTATAGCATCTCAAGAAAGACCCTTCTTGATCTTTACAAAATTTAGAGCTTTCTAACTTTTATTTTTGGCTATTTACAAGAGAAAGTATCCATTTTTATCCTTCAACACCTACACACACATATATATACACACATAGACACACACACATACATACACATGCACATATACATGGACACATATATAAACACTCACATGCATACAAAACACATGTATACACATGCATATGCATACATACATACACACATGCATACACACATATACATGTAGACACACATACACACACATACACATATACATGCACATAAAGTCACATACATACATATACATACACATACGTACACACGCATACACATGCACACACATACACACACATATAGATACACACATATACACACATACACATACACACACATAGACATACACACACATACACATAGACACACATGTACATACACGCACATAGACATGCACATATATACACACATACATATAATCACATGCATACACAAATATATGTGAACATACGTACACACATGCATACATACATATACACATACACACATATGCATATTCATACACATAAAGTCACATAAACACATATATATACACATATCATGCATGGGTATGCACACATGCCTGATGAGGAATTGAAGTATTTTGATGGCGATGCACCACAATGCACTCTCCTTCTTGAGAGCTCCACGATGATATCCTCGGAGTAGAAAACCGAGCTCCTAAGGCTGCACACAGAACTCCGTACAGAGGTTGCAAAATATGCAAAAAAACACACTACAAAGGGAGCACAAAGACAGACTTCTTAGGTCTTACAAATGCAGCTGAACTTACAGTCTGTGACTGACTAGGGCACTATATGTTTTATTAAAGAACATATACAAAGAAGTGTCAGGTTTCCATTTGGCCTTTCACATGGACACTAACTTTAACAATCTCCCACTAAAGACCAATATGGCCAAAGTAACTATGGGAGAAAAATAAAGAATGATAAAGAATACCTGATTGTAAGTATACAAACTATAGCTCCCACCTGATGTGCATGTTACACAGTATACAAGTGACTATGTAAGATCATGAATCAAGTAACCTCCATCAAGTGACAACAATTTCGAAAGCTATCCTGTGGTAGAGCTTTAGGCAAAGCATCTGCAACATTATCTCGAGTGTGAACCTTCTCAAGAATAATGCGCTCACTGGCTAAGCAATCTCGAATGAAGTGATACCTCACCTCAATGTGCTTGGTCTTTGCATGATAGACTGGATTCTTAGCCAAAGCAATGGCACTCTGACTATCACTGAATAAATGAGGTACATGCTGAGGTAAACCCATATCACAAGCAAGAAGAGAAAGCCACAATGATTCCTTACATGCCTCAGTTGTGGCAACATACTTTGCTTCTGTGGTGGAAACAATTGTACATTCTTGAAGACGAGATCTCCAAGAGATAACACCTCCAGCAAAATGCAAACTGTACCCTAATGTACACTTCGGATTATCTACACAACCAGCATAGTCAGTGGATGCTTTCCCTCTACCTAAGCATAGACACTTTTCCTTAGTGCCACTCAGATATCTTAAAATCATCTTGACCATTTCCCAATGTTTCTTGCCAGGATTAGATGTTGATATATTTAGGTAGTGATGTGTGTGAACACTCTAGGACCGCCGGGGCACTTTTTTCCCTCTTTAGGAGGTTTTTTTCCCCCGGCTTGTATATACGCCTATTGCCCTAATGGGCTACTTATCTTTGTTCATTCTCTAGTAATACATTCAGTATTGTGTGTTTGTGCTCAAAGCTTCTTCTTCTTCCTTGTGCTGTTCGCGTGATTCCGCAGACATCTATCTCCAATAATTGGTATCAGAGCAGGTCGTCGCTTCTACTAGGGCGCCGTCGACACTCCTCCGTTTGCAGTCTCAGATTCGCACGAAATTTGGTGAGCATACTCAGGGTGTTTTTGAGATCAAAACCGCTTTGCTCTATGGTGCCGAAATCGCGATCTGAGCTCGTTTCGGCCTCCGAATGCACTATTGCAGTGCTTGTGTAGGCTATTTCATCCTTTTGTGCCAAAGGTATATACCAGTTTCTGTTCACCAGTTTAAGCGTCTCGAAGTCTGCTACAGGTCTAGCAGAACTTGTCTGGGCAGTTCTGTTCAACTTTTTGAGATACAGTCAATTTTCTGCATCAAGGTATTTTAGTCACCGGCCATGGCTGAAAGCAGTGATGTATTCCGTATGTTGGCTGTTGAGGATAAGTTCGATGGTACCAACTACCCATTATGGGATTATATGATGCGACATGTACTGGTTGCAAAAGGATTATGGAACATTGTGTAGGGTGTTGAAAGACGTCCTGTTACACCTGTAACGACAGGTACTGCAAATACAGGTGTTGGAGCTGATGAAGATGGTGTCGAAGATGATATTCCGCAGATTCCTGTTCGTGCTGCTGTTTTTGTTGCACCTACTGCAGAGAAGATTCGTTGGGATGGCAGAGATGCCCAGGCACATGCATTGATAGCTTTGTCTGTCAAACGTGCCATTATTCCTCACATTCGCTCTTGCAGAACAGCAAAGGATGCTTGGGATACACTTACCACTTTGTACCAGGCTAGGAATGAGGCTCGTGTTGCTTACCTCCGAAAACAGTTGGAGAGTGAGCACATGAATGAAGGTGATTCTATGGACAGATCAAAGACCTGAAGGAACAATTGATTTCTGCTGATGAGGTTATACCAGATAGCTCACTTGTGCAGACCGTTCTGAATGGTCTTCCTGATTCATATCAGAGTTTTGCCTCTACTCTTCGGTTGATGATGAAAGGCAATCCGAATGCCTTGTCATTTGAGGAATTAGTCTCTGTTCTGTTGCAGTAAGATCAGTCCAGGCAGAATAGGTCCATTATGCGTGTTGCAGATCAAGCTTTCCTGGCTAGTCAGAAGGGCAAAGGAAAATGGAGCTCTTCTACTAGTAAACAGAAATCTGCAAATGCTGCACAATCGAAGAACCAGGATAAAGATGAGAACAAATCAGAAAAGCAGAAATTGTTCTGCAAGTACTGTAAAGGAAATGATCATATTATAAAGAACTGTCCAAAACTGGCTGCTAAAGAGGCAAAGAAGAAAGAGGCTGGAATGGTTGTTGCAGAGGCCTCTACACCAAAAACAGAGTCTGAAAATCTTGTGCAGGAAGAAGAATGGGCGTTTACTACTGTCTGCAGTTTTGACCCATCTTCTCATGATCAGTGCATGTCTGCAGTAGACTCAGATGTTTGGTACTTTGACAGTGGGGCGACCAAACATATTACCTTGCAGCGCAGTTTCTTCTCTTCACTCGAGCCTGCCCCTACAGGGAATACTATCACATGCGCCAATAACTCCTCTTATCCTGTTATGGGAGTTGGTAAGATCATTCTAACTACTGTTGATGGTAGTTCTTTCACTTTGTCAGATGCTTTATTTGTGCCAGGGATAAAAAAGAACCTGTTATCAGTTTTTGCATTAGCCAAGATTGGCTTGGTTGTGAAATTCGTTGATGACAGGTGTATAGTCCATGATCTCTCAAATGGCGATGTGATTATTGCTTCTGGCATTTTATGTCGTGGGCTGTATAAGCTCATAGACTATGAAAGATCTGTGAATGATTCGGCATGTGCAGTTCATGATTCTCAGGCTATGTCAGATGCAAAGCTTTGGCATGCACGCTTTGGTCATCTGAATTTTGCTAGTTTGTTACGCCTGCAGAAATCTGAAATGGTGTCCTCTTTGCCCAAACTTGAGGCACCTGGAAAACATGTTTGTGAAGGCTGTATTTTGGGCAAAATGCAGCGTTCTTCCTTTCCAAAAGATGGTTCAATTCGGGCTACGCAGAAATTGCAGCTTGTACATAGTGATGTATGTGGTCCTATGCAGAGACCCTCTTTTGGAAATTACCTTTACTTCGTGACTTTCATTGATGATTTTTCCAGGCATGCATGGGAATATCCACTCAAAGCAAAGTCCGAAGTGTTCATGTGCTTCAAACAGTTTTTGGTTTTGGCTGAAAATCTGTCAGCATGTAAAATGGGCACCCTCCCTTCTGATCGAGGGGGGGAATATATGTCTTCAGATTTTAATGCATTTCTGGCTGAACGTGGGATAAAACACCAGTGTACAGTGCCGTATACACCTCAACAGAATGGAGTTGCTGAACGAAAGAACAGGTCACTCATGGAGATGGCAAGGTGCATGGTCAAAAGTCAGGCTTTACCACATAGTTTCTGGCTTGAGGCTGTCATGTGTGCAGCATATGTACTGAACAGGTGTCCCACTAAAGCATTGCAGTCTATCACTCCATATGAGGCTTGGCATGACCGCAAGCCATCTGTTGCTCATCTGCGTGTTTTTGGTTGTTTGGCATATGCATTAGTGCCTGAACAACATCGCAGAAAATTGGATGATAAGGCAGTAAAATGTATTTTTGTTGGGTACAGTTCTGAAAGTAAAGGCTATCGTCTGTATCATCCACAAACTAAACACATTCTGGTTAGCACTGATGTTGTCTTTGTGGAAGATGCTATTCAGCCATTGCTTTCATGTACTAAGGAGACATCTGTTAGCTCCAAAGACATGTATGATACTTTGATGCCTCTTTTTACAGGTGGACAAGCTAGTACTGGTCCTAATGAGGCAACTTCTCAGCCTTTGCAGGTTTCATATGGTGATGTAGATCATTCCATTTCTGATGCAGATTTACATGATGCACTTGTTGATGAGAGAGCTGATATTGAGCAGGCAAAAACTATGCCAAAATGGCTGGTGCAGACTTTGCGTGAAAGCAAATTAGATGCACATTTGTCATATCGTACTCGTTCAGGCTCTCATAGTGCCTGCTTTGCATCAGATTGCTATGCTATGGCTGCATCTAGTCTCTGTGATGAGAATGAGCCTGTTTCTTTTGATGAAGCAGAAAATTCAGAAAATTGGATGGCTGCTATGCAATCTGAATATGATGCTATAATGAAGAATGGTACATGGTCTTTATGTGACTTGCCTCCTGGCAAGAAGTCCATTGGCACTAAGTGGGTATACAAGCTGAAGCGTAAACCTGATGGTACAGTTGACAGGTATAAGGCTAGGATTGTTGCAAAGGGTTATGCACAGGAAAGAGGCATTGATTTTGATGAGACCTTTGCACCTACATGCCGTATGACTACTGTTCGGAGCATTTGTGCACTTGCAGCCCATCATGGTTGGAATGTACATCAGTTGGACATTAAAACAGCATTTCTGAATGGTGACTTGCATGAAGAAGTGTATGTTTTTCAGCCCCGTGGCTTTGTGCAGAAAGGGCATGAAAACCACGTTTGCAGGTTAAAGAAGGCATTATATGGTTTAAAGCAAGCACCACGTGCTTGGTATGAGAAGATACATGCCTATCTGATTGCACATGGTTTTGAGAACAATCCAACTGAAAGCACCTTATATGTTAAACGTGCTAATGATGTGCTTCTGATCATTGTTGTCTATGTTGATGACATGCTGCTCACTGGTCCTATTGAGACACATATTGCTGATTTTAAGGCTGATTTGCATGCCTCATTTGAGATGTCTGATTTGGGGCATTTGCATCACTATTTAGGCATTCAGTTTATGCACGTTGATGGTGGAATAGCTTCGTGTCAAACGAAATATATTGACACATTATTGCAGCATTTTGGCCTTGAAGACTGTAAGCCTATTGCCACTCCTATGGAGACAGGTTTATGATTGAGTCTTCATGATGTTGGAGATGCATTTGATGCTGTTCTCTATCAGCAGGCTGTTGGATGCTTGATTTACTTATGCATTACTCGGCCAGATATTCAGTTGGCTGTCTCACAGATGAGCAGGTACTCGGCTACTTGAGTGTTACTCGACTACTTGGGTTGTTTTATCTTTCGCTACTTGAGTGGTACTCGGCTACTTGGGTTGTTTTATCCCAAGGGGGGATCACTACCGCCAGAGTTGCATGCTTTTTCTGACTCAGATTGGGCTGGTTGCTATGACACTCGTGTGTCCACCAGTGGTTTTTGCTTCATGCTTGGTAGCTCATGTATATCTTGGTTGAGCAAGAAGCAGCCTACTGTGGCCACTTCCAGTTGTGAGGCTGAGTATAGGGCAGCTTTCACAGCGACTTTTGAGTGTGTGTGGCTCAGACGCCTTATGGCTGATTTGGGTGTTGGCCAGTCTTCTGCCACCACCATCTTCACTGACAGTCAGAGCGCATTGGCAGTTGCGAGGAACCCTGTGTTCCATGCTCGCACTAAGCACATTGAGGTGCATTATCACTATGTCAGGGAGAGGTTCTCTGCTGGGGAGATCAGCTTGGCATATGTGCCCACGCAGGAGAACATTGCAGACCTTTTCACGAAGGCTCTGCCTAGGAAGAAGTTTGAAGCTTTCCCTAAAGCTTTGGGCTTACTTCCTTTTGTGGAGTGATTTCCACATAGCTTGGCACTTCCTTATACATGAGTGCCAGCTCCTTGTTCACCGCATCACTCCCAGGGGGGATTTGTTGATATATTTAGGTAGTGATATGTGTGAACACTCTAGGACCGCCGGGGCACTTTTTTCCCTCTTTAGGAGGTTTTTTTCCCCCGGCTTGTATATACGCCAATTGCCCTAATGGGCTACTTATCTTTGTACATTCTCTAGTAATACATTCAGTATTGTGTGTTTGTGCTCAAAGCTTCTTCTTCTTCCTTGTGCTGTTCGCGTGCTTCTGCAGACGTCTATCTCCAACATTAGATATATATTTGCTCACAGCTCCCATTGCAAATGCAATGTTTGGTCTTGTAGCTACCATGGCATACATGAGACTACCAACAGCAAACTGATAAGGAATTTTGGTCATGAATTCCTTTTCCTCATCTGATTTGGGGAAATCATCCTTGCTCAATTCACATATGTGGGTAAAGGTGTACTCAATGCCTTTCCATCCTGCATATTGAACCAGTGAAGTACTTTGGATATGTACTCACTTTGAGACAAGTATATGAATCTTTTACTCCTATCATGAGTATTGTGCATGCCAAGAATA
Source organism: Ceratopteris richardii (assembly GCA_020310875.1). Lineage (NCBI taxonomy): Eukaryota > Viridiplantae > Streptophyta > Polypodiopsida > Polypodiales > Pteridaceae > Ceratopteris > Ceratopteris richardii. The sequence goes on along the minus strand of CM035431.1, from coordinate 23,634,467 downwards.
TGTTTGGCATCCCCCAAATCCTTGATATCAAATGTCTGACTCAACTTCTTTTTGAGAATTGACAAATCATAAGAGGACTTCCCAACAATCAACATATCATCGATAAAAAGTATCAAGCATATCAAGCTAGCATCTGAGCATCTCTTTGTGTAGAGATAATGATCCTCATTGCTTCGAGAATAGCATTGAGACTTCATAAAAGCATCAAACTTTTGGTACCATTGTCTAGGGGATTGTTTAAGTCCATACAAGCTCTTCTTAAGCTTACAAACTAGAATTTCCTTGCCAGGAACTACATAACCCTCTGGTTGTTCCATATAGATCCCATCTGTAAGATCTCCATGCAAGAAAGTAGTTTTCACATCAATTTGGACTAGCTCTAAGTTCCCCATTGCAATGAATCCAAGCAACGTGTGCAGGGTAGTGACCTTGACCATTGGAGAGAAGATTTCCTCGAAATCATTATCATGTTGTTGCTTGAAACCCTTTGCAACGAGTCGTGCTTTATACTTTGGAGAAGCACTATCTGATGTGAATTTCAGCTTATATACCCATTTACATGGTAAAGCTTTGATGCCCTTTGGAAAAGGTACTAAATCCCAAGTACCATTCTTGTGAATAGAATCCAACTCACTCTTCATGGCACACTCCCACTTGACATGATCCTTTGTCTGCATAGCCTCTTTGTAGCAAGAAGGCTCACCGGCACCTGTTAGTATAACAAAATCACACCTGGAACATATCTATCAGGTGGATGTGAGACACATGTAGAACGTCTCAATGTTGTTGAACGGGAACATGTGCAAACTGATCTGAATGGACATTCTCTTGAACATCCCTATGTGCAGCATTTTTATGCATGCTAATGGGAGGACTGGTATCCTCAAACACTAGTCTTCTCACTTTAACCTCATTAATAGGTTGTTTATGCATCTTAGACTCATTGAAAATGACATCACTACTTATCACTGACTGTGTTTCAGGATCCCATAAGCAATATCCAAATTTTCCTTCTTGACCATATCCAAGAAAAATGCATTTCTTTTACTTATGGTCCAACTTTTGTCTAAGATTCTTTGGTATATGAACATATGCCTCACACCTAAAAATTGGAAGATGATCATAATATGGTGGCTTCCCTGTCCTCAACTCTTGTGCCACTTTCAGACCTTTGGCAGTACTAGGTGAAAGGTTAATCACATGAACTGCAGTCAATACTGCTTCTGCCCAAAAACCTTGTGAGAGGTTTGCATGATGCAACACTGCTACAGACATACAAAATTCAACATCTTAAGGTTCAAAAGGTGAAAGCTTGAGGGAAAAGCTTGACAAGGAGGTCATACGACACCAAGGAAGACAAAAGGAGTGTCATTCGAAGTTAAGGTAACCTTATACTTTATAAAGATTGAAGAATTCAATATACAGGTGAAGAAAGGATGGGAGATTCTCTTCAAATAGAGAAATTGGATAGAGAGAACTATCCAGCATGGTCAATGAGGATGGAAGCTCATCTAATGAGCAAAGACTTGAAAGGTTATATTACAGGTGAAGAAGAAAAGCCTCAATTCAGAGATCCTAGTGTTCCAACTAGGGAGGAATTATCAGATTTGAAGAATTGGATGAAGAGAGATGCTCAAGCTAGGAGCATTATCTATATGGCAGTCAATGACTACTTGCTACCTCACATAAGAGGTCTTGAAAGTGCAAGTGATATATGGAATGCTTTGGAGGAGCATTTCCAAAACACCACAAAGTCAAGGAAGGCATCCTTGTGGGCAGAATTTACCACATTCGAGAGGAAGGCCTCTCAATCCATCTCAGATTATGTAACCAGAATGAAGGACATTGCAGATGCATTAGGAGCTGTTGATGAAGACATTGAGGAGGATAAATTGGTAAGACAAATCCTCACAGGTTTGAGAGGTGATGACAAATGGAAGCCATTCATTTTGTCTACTGAATTATCACTTGATCATTTTACTCCTGACTTAAATCAGTTGCTAGGACATATGTTAACCTTTGAGCAGGATGTCAAAGGTGAAGGTGACAAGAGTACAGGTCATGCAATGTACTCAAAGGATAAGAAGAAAAATAGCAAAGGAAAACAACAAGCAAATGAAGATGAAGGCATAACTAGTCAAGCCAACTTCCTAAGAGGAAGAGGAGGTGGCAAAGGTAGAGGAAGAGGCAGGAATAATAAAGATGGAGTCAAAGCTTGCTGGATTTGTGGTAAGACAAATCACTTAGCTAATGATTGTTGGCATAATACTCAGAGTAATGGTGGATATAATCAGAACTTTAATTCAAGAGGAAGAGGTGGCAGAAATCAAAGAGGTGACTTCAGAGGTAGAGGTAGTAGGGGTTACTTTGGAAGAAATGCAGGTAGAGGATTCCAAAGTCAACAATACAATAATACCTACTACAATTATGCTTCAGATCAGAAGGAGGATTCAACATTGATAATGAATGCAACTTGTGAAAGGCAAAGTGAAGACCAAAGAGTCTTCTACATTGACTCAGGGTGTAGCAATCACCTGAGTGGTAACATAGCATTGATGACTGATTTGGAAAATACGGTATCTAATCATGTTGTTCAAACAGGTGACAATACAAAGCACAATGTGAAGTCAATTGGATCAGTGAAGGCCAAGGATGGAAGTACTCTTTTGAGTAAGGTCTTGTATGTTCCTACAATTCCTAAGAATCTGATAAGTGTAGGAAAAATTGTTGAAAAAGGTTTTGAAGTTAGATTCACTAATGAAGGAGTGTTTGTGGAAGACCCTAGCAATGGGTATAAACAAATTGTTTCAGGGAAGAAAGAAGGAAGGTTGTTCACATTGAAGATTCAAGGTAATGTTGGTCATGCCTTGTTCACTTATGGAGGACATAAGATCTCTGATTTAGATCTTTGGCACAAGAGGTTTGGACACTTCAATGAAAGAGGTATCAAAGATATGATTAACAATGGTTCAGTGCTTGGATTGCCCAATGTTGTAGGTCAACATATGACATACAGATGTGAGGCATGTCAATTAGGTAAGGCTCATAAGCAATCTTACTCCAAGCATGGTTTCATGTATTCAGAGAAGCTTGAGTTGGTACATACAGATGTGTGGGGACCATCAAAGGATTTCAGTATCAATGGTTCAAGGTATTATGTGATTTATGTTGATGATGCTACCAGATGGATCACTATTTATGTGATCAAAGATACGTCAGAAGTATTCAATACATTCAAACATTATCATGTGTATGCAGAAAGAATTACAGGTCATAAATTGAAGAGATTAAGGTCAGATGGAGGGGGAGGGTATTTCTCTAATGAGTTTAGTGATTACTTGTGGAATGCAGGTATAAAAAGGGAAATCACTTGCACGTACTCTCCTCAACAAAATGGTGTAGCAGAGAGAAGAAATAGAACTCTTGCTGAGTTTGCAAGGTCAATGATGAAGGAGAAAATTTGCCCAAATTATTTGTGGGCTGAGGCTACCATGTAAAGCTTTGCAGGGTATGATGCCATATGAGGCATGGTGGGGTAAGAGACCTACCTTGGATCATTGCAAAGTATTTGGATGTTTGACATATGCATATGTGCCATCACAATTAAGGCACAAATTGGAACCTAAAGCTAAAAAGTATGTATTCATTGGTTATGATGACAAGCAGATGGGTTATAGATTGTGGATTCCATCCACAAAGCAATTCATTGTGTCCAAGGATGTTACATTTGATGAGCAAGGTACTTGGTATGCAGGTACAATCAATATTAATACAAGTGATGAAGAAGTTGTGAGTCAAAAGAAAGGTAAATCAAAAGTTCAGATATTTGATGAAGAGGAGAATAATGAAGTGCAGGTTGAAGTTGACGAAATGCCAAGATTTGATCCTGAGTGTGAAGAACCAGAAACCTCAAGGAGTGGAGAACTTAGAAGGTCATCAAGACACAAGTGGCAACCTACAAGGTATAGCTATGATACTTCTTTTTTGGCTATCAAAGACTATGCTTACATGATAAAGGCAGATGAAGGCCCTTCCACATATGAAGAGGCAAAAGGTAAGGAAAATTGGGAGACAGCTATGCAGGAATAGTATGATGCATTAATGGAGAATCAGACATGGGATTTGGTTCCTAAACCAAATAGTCAGAAGATCATTGGATGCAAATGGGTCTACAAGACTAAGAGGTTTGCAGATGGAAGTGTGTCTAGGTATAAAGCTAGACTTGTTGTGAAAGGGTTTGCTCAAACATATGGTATTGATTATGATGAGACCTATAGTCCTGTGGCAAAGATGACAACCATCAGGACACTCATAGCTATTGCTACATGTAAAGGTTGGAAATTATGTCAATTAGATGTGAAGAATGCTTTTTTAAATGGTTATATTTCAGATGATGTTTTCATGGAGCAACCTCAAGGATTCAGAGATAGAAGGTATCCAGATCATGTATGTAAGCTCAAGAGAGCTTTGTATGGTTTGAAGCAGGCCCAAGGGCATGGAATTATAGACTTGTGAAGTTCTTGAAAGAACTCGGATTTCAAGTATCTAAGGCAGATAGTAGCTTGCTTGTTAAAGCAAGTGATGATGGGTTCATTTATATGTGCATATATGTTGATGATATAATTCTTACAGGTACAAATGAGAAAGGCATTCAAAGCCTAAAGAAGCAAATGCAGAAAGAGTTCAAAATCAGTGACTTGGGAGACTTGTCATATTTCTTGGGCATGGAGATTTCATACACTCAACATGGAGTGTATGTGACTCAAGAAAGGTATTTGAGAAACCTGTTAATCAAGTTTAAAATGAATGATTGCAGGGTAGCACCTACTCCAATGGAGGTGAATCACAAATTGAGCAGATATGGTGGAGAAGAATTCAAAGATATGAAGCTATATCAGAGTTCGGTTGGTAGTCTTATCTATGCTACATTAACTAGGCTTGACTTATCATATGCAGTTGGAGTTTTGTCTCAATTTATGCATTGTCCTAGGAAAGAACATTGGATTGCAGGTCAAAGAGTGTTGAGGTACATTAAGGGTACACTCAAAGAGGGTTTGTATTATGGTTTTATGTCAGATACAAACATCAAAATATATAGTGATGCAGATTGGGCAGGTAATCCTGATGATAGAAGATCAACATATGGATACTTGTGTTATGTGGGAGATAAGTTAATCTCTTGGTGTTCAAAGAAGCAACATACAGTTGCTTTGTCATCTAGAGAAGTAGAGTACAAAGGTATGGTTGAAGTTGCAAAGGAAGTGATATGGCTTAAGACTCTCATGAAGAGTTTTGACACCATACAGAGTACACCTATCATTTATGGAGATAACATGAGTTCATTGTATTTGGCTGCTAATCCTGTGTTTCATGCAAGGACTAAACACATTGAGATTCATATCACTTTCTGAGAGAGAAGGTGATGGATAAAGAGATTGAAGTCATACATACTTCAACAAAAGATCAGATAGCTGATATGCTTACCAAAAGCTTGGATGGACCAAAGCTACAGAGATTCAAAGACATGGCAGGCATAAAGAAGATAGAGAAAACCTCAATTGATGATTGAGGGGGAGCTGTTGGTGCAGGACAATCACCAATTGATGTTTTGACATGGAAATGAAGTTAAGGATTTGAGAAGAGAACAAGTTGTGAAGCTTGAAGGAAGGACACATTCAGAATTTGGAAGATGTGTACACATATGTACATTATGTCAAAGATAGTTCACTTATATCTTTGAGTAGTCATAAGCTTGTAAATTTTTGTCTATATATATACTTGGAAAATGTCGGGACAAGTATGAGAGAAAATGTAGAGCATGAGAATTGAGTAGAATTAAAAGTCATTAGACACTTATGAAGAGATTAGAATAGCTCTCTCATCCAGATGTAATTTCTGACAAAAATGAAGAGAAGTTGCGCCCGATGTTTCTGTGCATTCTCCTTCTGTGCTTGATCATTTAAAAAATCCTTTTGTAGATGTCTAAGTCCATAGTTAATGAGTCTATGGTTAAAGTTTGAGAGCCTAATTGTAAACAAGCTGTGAGAATTATGAGTGGGAACATTCATATGTAAAAGAGTGTTCACAGTTTTCTGAAACAGGTGCATTTTCGATGGTCAATGATTTGATCATTTCTCACTGCACAGATTAAAGTTTTGCATGAGTGAGGACTCAAAATCTAAGTTGAGAGGTAAGCCATCTATGTCTAAAAGCATTTGTTTAAATGGGTTCTAGTTTTAGAGAACCATGTCTTAGAAGTTGCAGGTGTCAAAGTCGACTATACAGAGAGACAATTTCAGACATAGGTAGATTGTTTGAATCATTTCTCATAATCTACTCAAGCTTTTGAAGTGTTTTAAATTTGAGGAGATGCGCAATCACTAGGCAAAACATTCTACAAATTTTTATCAAAAACTTTACACGAATGATTAGTCAATGAGTGATTAAGGTGCAGCAGACTTTTTTGAGAAATGGCTTTCTTCACAATTAGCTAATTTCTTGATAATTTGGTGCTTGTCTTCCAAGATTGGTTGGAGTTTAAAGTTATTCTTGATATAGAGGTGGTCTAACATCAAGGATAGATTGTTCTTTTGGAGATTAACACTCTCCATCATATATATGACCTTCAAAGAAAATCTAAGTATACATCCACAAACTTGTGCACTCATGCATCTTCTTATGTACTAAGATTACTTCAAAAGCATATACTTTTGCGAGTACTTCAAAAGCATGCATAAGAATTTGTTTCTAAGATACTATCTCTCTAGTCTCCATGGCATATAATGCCATGTGGCTACAAGAATTTGGATAGCATTTCCCCAGTAAAGTGGAATTGAAACAAAATAACCATACTCAATAAGCAGCATAAGCCTAGCTATGGGAAAGCAACTTTCTATTTGCTCCATAAACCTGCAAGCAATAAAAATCTACAAATGTAATGTTGGACACTACACACTCTCATTAAGGTATGATTTTTCCAAGAGAACTTTTTTCTTGCTTCGATGCTTGCAAAAAAAAAAAATTGAAAACACAAGAGAAGACCTTTACATGCTTTTATTAAATGACATAAGGAAATAGAATCATGTACATATATGTAAATAAATGTATTCAATTCCCAAGTGATGGTAAATGTGATTTACCAGTGCTAAAATCATAATTTATCACAAATGTAATTCTAGAAGAACCTCTCACTAGCTAATATTCAACTAAACCTTGTGCAGAGATAGGTTCTAGAGGTTAAAATATGGTTTGTGATTGCTAAAAGATAGCTCTTGAAGTTTCAAATCTACGACAAGTTACATTTCTCAATTTGGATGTCCTATGAAAAAGTTATGGCCAAAATAGTGAATTTAGGTACATGGACGATGTCTCTTTTTGAGAATCAAAACAACAAACTAAATGGTCTCCACTACTTGCTTATACTAATCCCCTTAGATCTCACAAATTTCTATTAGAAAGCCCTTTAAATAAAGAACATATACCAAGTTGAATCACCTCATTGTTGTTGATGAGATATTCTTGCTCGAATATCTCATCATGTGTGAGAATCTCGACATATACATCCAAATCAACTCGAGCTTGTTGGAGTTAGACGTCTGCGGAAGCACGCGAACAGCACAAGGAAGAAGAAGAAGCTTGGAGCACTACACACAAGACTGAACGTATTACTAGAGAATGTACAAAGATAAGTAGCCCATTAGGGCAATAGGCGTATATACAAGCCGGGGGAAAAAAACCTCCTAAAGAGGGAAAAAAGTGCCCCGGTAGTCCTAGAGTGTCCACACACATCACTACCTAAATATATCAACAAATCCCCCCTGGGAGTGATGCGGTGAACAAGGAGCTGGCACTCATGTATAAGGAAGTGCCAAGCTATGTGGAAATCACTCCACAAAAGGAAGTAAGCCCAAAGCTTTGCGGAAAGCTTCAAACTTCTCCCTAGGCAGAGCCTTTGTGAAAAGGTCTGCAATGTTCTCCTGCGTGGGCACATATGCCAAGCTGATCTCCCCAGCAGAGAACCTCTCCCTGACATAGTGATAATGCACCTCAATGTGCTTAGTGCGAGCATGGAACACAGGGTTCCTCGCAACTTCCAATGCGCTCTGACTGTCAGTGAAGATGGTGGTGGCAAAAGACTGGCCAACACCCAAATCAGCCATAAGGCGTCTGAGCCACACACACTCAACAGTCGCTGTGAAAGCTGCCCTATACTCAGCCTCACAATTGGAAGTGGCCACAGTAGGCTGCTTCTTGCTCAACCAAGATATACATGAGCTACCAAGCATGAAGCAAAAACCACTGGTGGACACACGAGTGTCATAGCAACCAGCCCAATCTGAGTCAGAAAAAGCATGCAAATCTGGCGGTAGTGATCCCCCCTTGGGATAAAACAACCCAAGTAGCCGAGTACCACTCAAGTAGCGAAAGATGCGCTTAACCGCTTTCCAATGCATGACTCCTGGGCAATGCATGAACCTGCTCATCTGTGAGACAGCAAACTGAATATCTGGCCGAGTAATGCATAAGTAAATCAAGCATCCAACAGCTTGCTGATAGAGAACAGCATCAAATGCATCTCCAGCATCATGAAGACTCAATCGTAAACCTGTCTCCATAGGAGTGGCAATAGGCTTACAGTCTTCAAGGCCAAAACGCTGCAATAATGTGTCAATATATTTCGTTTGACACAAAGCCATTCCACCATCAACGTGCATAAACTGAATGCCCAAATAGTGATGCAAATGCCCCAAATCAGACATCTCAAATGAGGCATGCAAATCAGCCTTAAAATCAGCAATATGTGTCTCAATAGGACCAGTGAGCAGCATGTCATCAACATAGACAACAATGATCAGAAGCACATCATTAGCACGCTTAACATATAAGGTGCTTTCAGTTGGACTGTTCTCAAAACCATGTGCAATAAGATAGGCATGTATCTTCTCATACCAAGCACGTGGTGCTTGCTTTAAACCATATAACGCCTTCTTTAACCTGCACACCTGGTTTTCATGCCCTTTCTGCACAAAGCCACGGGGCTGAAAAACATACACTTCTTCATGCAAGTCACCATTCAGAAATGTTGTTTTAATGTCCAACTGATGTACATTCCAACCATGATGGGCTGCAAGTGCACAAATGCTCCGAACAGTAGTCATACGGCATGTAGGTGCAAAGGTCTCATCAAAATCAATGCCTCTTTCCTGCGCATAACCCTTTGCAACAAGCCTAGCCTTATACCTGTCAACTGTACCATCAGGTTTACGCTTCAGCTTGTATACCCACTTAGTGCCAATGGCCTTCTTGCCAGGAGGCAAGTCACATAAAGACCATGTACCATTCTTCATTATAGCATCATATTCAGATTGCATAGCAGCCATCCAATTTTCTGAATTTTGTGCTTCATCAAAAGAAACAGGTTCATTCTCATCACAGAGACTAGATGCAGCCATAGCATAGCAATCTGATGCAAAGGAGGCACTATGAGAGCCTGAACGAGTACGATATGACAAAGGTGCATCTAATTTGCTGTCACGCAAAGTCTGCACTAGCCATTTTGGCATAGTTTTTGCCTGCTCAATATCAGCTCTCTCATCAACAAGTGCATCATGTAAATCTGCATCAGAAATGGAATGATCTGCATCATCATATGAAACCTGCAAAGGCTGAGAAGTTGCCTCATTAGGACCAGCACTAGCCTGTCCACCTGTAAAAAGAGGCATCAAAGTATCATACATGTCTTTGGAGCTAACAGATGTCTCCTTAGTACATGAAAGCAATGGTTGAATAGCATCTTCCACAAAGACAACATCACGGCTAACCAGAATGCGTTTAGTCTGTGGATGATACAGACGATAGCCTTTACTTTCAGAACTGTACCCAACAAAAATACATTTTATTGCCTTATCATCCAATTTTCTGCGATGTTGTTCAGGCACTAATGCATATGCCAAACAACCAAAAACACGCAGATGAGCAACAGATGGCTTGCAGTCATGCCAAGCCTCATATGGAGTGATAGACTGCAATGCTTTAGTGGGACACCTGTTCAGTACATATGCTTCACACATGACAGCCTCAAGCCAGAAACTATGTGGTAAAGCCTGACTTTTGACCATGCACCTCGCCATCTCCATGAGTGACCTGTTCTTTCGTTCAGCAACTCCATTCTGTTGAGGTGTATACGGCACTGTACACTGGTGTTTTATCCCACGTTCAGCCAGAAATGCATTAAAATCTGAAGACATATATTCCCCCCCTCGATCAGAATGGAGGGTGCCCATTTTACATGCTGACAGATTTTCAGCCAAAACCAAAAACTATTTGAAGCACATGAACACTTCGGACTTTGCTTTGAGTGGATATACCCATGCATGCCTGGAAAAATCATCAATGAAAGTCACGAAGTAAAGGTAATTTCCAAAAGAGGGTGTCTGCATAGGACCACAGACATCACTATGTACAAGCTGTAATTTCTGCGTAGCCCGAACTGAACCATCTTTTGGAAAGGAAGAACGCTGCATTTTGCCCAAAATACAGCCTTCACAAACATGTTTTCCAGGTGCCTCAAGTTTGGGCAAAGATGACACCGTTTCAGATTTCTGCAGGCGTAACAAACTAGCAAAATTCAGATGACCAAAGCGTGCATGCCAAAGCTTTGCATCTGACATAGCCTGAGAATCATGAACTGCACATGCCGAATCATTAACAGATCTTTCATAGTCTATGAGCTTATACAGCCCACGACATAAAATGCCAGAAGCAATAATCACATCGCCATTTGAGAGATCATGGACTGTACACCTGTCATCAACAAATTTCACAACCAAGCCAATCTTGGCTAATGCAGAAACTGATAACAGATTCTTTTTGATCCCTGGCACAAATAAAGCATCTGACAAAGTGAAAGAACTACCATCAGCAGTAGTCAGAATGATCTTACCAACTCCCATAACAGGATAAGAGGAGTTATTGGCGCATGTGACAGTATTCCCTGTAGGAGCAGGCTCAAGTGAAGAGAAGAAACTGCGCTGCGAGGTAATATGTTTGGTCGCCCCACTGTCAAAGTACCCAACATCTGAGTCTACTGCAGACATGCACTGATCATGAGAAGATGGATCAAAATTGCATACAGTAGTAAACGCCCATTCTTCTTCCTGCACAAGATTTGCAGACTCTGTTTTTGGTGTTGAGGCCTCTGCAACAACCATTCCAGCCTCTTTCTTCTTTGCCTCTTTAGCAGCCAGTTTTGGACAGTTCTTTATAATATGATCATTTCCTTTACAGTACTTGCAGAACAATTTCTGCTTTTCTGATTTCTTTTCATCTTTATCCTGGTTCTTCGATTGTGCAGCATTTGCAGATTTCTGCTTACTAGTAGAAGAGCTCCATTTTCCTTTGCCCTTCTGACTAGCCAGGAAAGCTTGATCTGCAACACGCATAATGGACCTGTTCTGCCTGGACTGATCTTCCTGCAACAGAACAGAGACTAATTCCTCAAATGACAAGGCATTCGGATTGCCTTTCATCATCAACCGAAGAGTAGAGGCAAAACTCTGATATGAATCAGGAAGACCATTCAGAACGGTCTGCACAAGTGAGCTATCTGGTATAACCTCATCAGCAGAAATCAATTGTTCCTTCAGGTCTTTGATCTTTGTAAGAAAACTGTCCATAGAATCACCTTCATTCATGTGCTCACTCTCCAACTGTTTTCGGAGGTAAGCAACACGAGCCTCATTCCTAGCCTGGTACAAAGTGGTAAGTGTATCCCAAGCATCCTTTGCTGTTCTGAAAGAGCGAATGTGAGGAATAATGGCACGTTTGACAGACAAAGCTATCAATGCATGTGCCTGGGCATCTCTGCCATCCCAACGAATCTGCTCTGCAGTAGGTGCAACAAAAACAGCAGCACGAACAGGAATCTGCAGAATATCATCTTCGACACCATCTTCATCAGCTCCAACACCTGTATTTGCAGTACCTGTCGTTACAGGTGTAACAGGACGTCTTTCAACACCCTGCACAATGTTCCACAATCCTTTTGCAACCAGTACATGTCGCATCATATAAGCCCATAATGGGTAGTTGGTACCATCCAACTTATCCTCAACAGCCAACATATGGAATACATCACTGCTTTCAGCCATGGCCGGTGACTAAAATACCTTGATGCAGAAAATTGACTGTATCTCAAAAAGTTGAACAGAACTGCCCAGACGAGTTCTGCTAGACATGTAGCAGACTTCGAGACGCTTAAACTGGCGAACAGAAACTGGTATATACCTTTGGCACAAAAGGACGAAATAGCCTGCACAAGCACTGCGATAGTGCGTTCGGAGGCCGAAACGAGCTCAGATCGCGATTTTGGCACCACAGAGCAAAGTAGTTTTGATCTCGAAAACACCCTGAGTATGCTCACCAAATTTCGTGCAAATCTGAGACTGCAAACAGAGGAGTGTCGACGGCGCCCTAGAAGAAGCGACGACCTGCTCTGATACCAATTGTTGGAGTTAGACGTCTGCGGAAGCACACGAACAGCACAAGGAAGAAGAAGAAGCTTGGAGCACTACACACAAGACTGAATGTATTACTAGAGAATGTACAAAGATAAGTAGCCCATTAGGGCAATAGGCGTATATACAAGCCGGGGGAAAAAAACCTCCTAAAGAGGGAAAAAAGTGCCCCGGCAGTCCTAGAGTGTCCACACACATCACTACCTAAATATATCAACAGAGCTTCATCAATGCAACCATTTAATTTTATCTTTTATTGTTGATCTTTATTAGGTAATGTACCCATATCGTATTTTCATGCATTTCAATGAATGTTGCATTCTCCTTTTCATGGCCCATTTCTTCAGCATACAAAGTGAACTCATCATTATCTCCTTTACTGATGCCCGATCAACAACTCATTCTTACTCCCATGATTAGAATCACTCTCTTGTACCTCTAAAGACACATTTAATGTGGCATCACTCAAGAGTATTTCACAATCTTGATCTTGATCTAGACTATCCGTATGCTTAGCATCATGCTTTTCACCATCGACATACATACCACTCTCTAGAGGACTCATCATTTGCATGCCCTCCTCATTTGCATGCCCTCCTGATTAGCATCATGCTCACTTGCATTCTCTTCATACAAATCAGTCATTTGGCCATACTTTATATTTGAATCATATGCTTGAAGAGATGTTTCACTCTCATATGGCATCAAATAGTTCCTCAAGTATTGCTTGGTTTCATCTTTTAAGGAACCATCTTGTGCTTGATCTTCACACAAATTCACTAGATTATTTTGAGATAGTTTATTTTCAATCTCTTTCTAATCATCTTGACTTCCCGTAGATATCTTTAAATCTTGGTTATAATCATATCTTGCTTCTTTGTTTGTTTGATTATCATCCCTTAGAAGTGAGGAGTCTATTAGATTATGGGAAGCCTCATATTGTCTGTTTTAGATTAGAAAAAATTGTGAATCTTTTCGTGAAATACATACATCAATATCCATATATTCATACATATATGTATGCATGTATGAATTTATGTATGTTTGTATGCATGCATACCATAAATGTATGTGTATGAATTCACATATGTATAGATGCATAATAGAATGCATATGTACATTCATAACTACATGAATGTATATGCATATTCATATGTGCAAACATGGGAGTGTGTATGTACGTGCTTCCGTAGACATCTAACTCCAACATTGATAATACGAAAGGGTTCCACCTTTCATCTCCTCTTAATCCTATAAGGATTTCTCTTACCAATTTATATTATTTAATGTCTTCATCAACTACACCCAAGAAATCTGCAATATCTTTCATCTTTGTTAAATAATTAGAAATTTATTGTGAAGCTTTCTTTTTAAAGGTTGTAAATTCAGCCCATAGTGAAGCCATCCTTGACTTAGTTGTATTTTGGAAATGTTCCTCCAAAGCATTCCATATATCAGTTGCACTCTATACTCCTCTGATATGTGATAAGAGATAGTCATTGATAGCCACGTAGATAATGCTCCTTGCTTGAGCATCTTTCTTCATTCAATTTATCAAATCTGCAAGTTCTTCCCCAGCTGGAAGAGTAGGATCTTTAAATTCTAGCTTTTCATCCTCTCCTGTGATGTATTGCATCAAGTTTGTTCCCATAAGGTGAGCCTCCATTCTCATAAACCATGCTCGATAGTTTTCTCTATCAAGCTTCTCTATCTAGATGCTTTCTCCCATCCTTTTGCTGCATGTATTAAGAAATAAGTCTTCAATAATTATAAACTATACTTAATTTTTAGCTTCTTATGATTTGTTTGAATGTCCATTGTATCATTATAAGGTTCTTTTGCAAGACTTTAGCCTTCCAACCCTTTCCTCAGCTCCAATTTGAAAACCTAGAGTGGTCGGTCCTTTTTCCTTCAGTCTCTTTACTTGATCCACTTCTCTAGCTTTCATACCACTGATGGAGACCTTTAATTCTCAAATGTCAAGTCTACCTTGGATTAAGAACACCTCTGTGTCAACTATAGACAAGAATTTATACCAATACTTCAAAACTTTCCAAGATTAAAGATGAGATGTACTTCCTTCTTGAATTTTGAATTTCTACTCTTCTTTGAATAGTCTGCCTCAAGATAAAACTTCATTACCTGCAAATAACATAGATTTCAATGCTTCAAATTATATAAAAATCTTTTAATGATCCTTGTGCAATCTTGAGGTACGATAGACCATTGATTAGATTGATTGAAACTATGAGTAATCATTAAGATCAAAGTATATCTGAAAACTATTGTCTAGAAATGACAACTTTGACATATGTATCTTCTAACACAAATTTGTCTCAGACTATAACCTGTTTTACAAAATGATTTTAGAAATATCTTCTTCCTTATCTCTCAACTTAGATTTTAATTTTTAAACACAAAAAATGTTGTCTGGAAGCAGGGAGAGCAGGGGGGGGGGGTGGATCAAGCCCCGTCTAGATATGGGTTGTTCTCCCCTTCTGGCGAGCAGCATTTGTGTGAAGAGAGATGGTGGATGCAATCCAAAGATGAGTTGGTGCTGCTACAACCGGCTTCACACCAGTCAACTCATACTTCAGAGTTGATTACTAGACCCTTTGAGCTTCCTAAATCCACCAAAATATTAGCCAAGTACTTTGGAACATGTATCTCAAAAGTTTAAGTCAAGACAGACTAGTTGGAAAATGACTAGCTCCCAAAACTTGCTATTTTTGGACATACACCTTCTCAAACAAATGAACACTGCTCTCAACCTGGTAAGAATTAGATAAATTCCTTTGGGAATAGAAAATGGACTTAGCAAGCTTGCTAATCCAAGTTAAAACACTTCAAATGATCAACTGAGGACTGAGAACAACTTTTAACAAAATCTCAAACATGCCCGCCATTCTCGAGGCTATGTAGAGATAGACAGTGAGCAGTAAAATGGAAATTTACCCCAGATTACAATTCAATGACCATGAAAATGTATATCCAGAAAGTAGACTTTGAGAGCTATCCAACGCACATTAAAACACTCAAAAATGGATTAGTATAGCTTGAGTTATGAGCTTGTGAAGTTACTGCTGAGTGAGCATATCAGAGAACAAAACACAGAAGTAGAGAATGATGAATGTATAAATTCACATATGATTACAACCAGGTTGGCAATGAATATTTGCACAATGGGATTAGAATGATAGAGCTATGGAGTAAGCTCTTCAATCTCTACAAAATGACATGAAGTGGTCACATACAAGGCTTGCTAATCACCTCTTCCTTCTTGCTATTTTTATAGCTATTCTTGGAGGGAGTTTTGAATTCGAATTCAAATGGATCCACCTAAAAGTGATCCCCAAAGTTAGGAAATATTCCCTCAGCTCACTAATTCATGGTTTTAGGTAGTTAGAGCCACGACTTTGCTTTTACATCATGGATGAGTGTAGCTCAGTGATGAGTAGAACCTCCTTTAATGTCAATCCGGGAAGACAAGAGGATGGTATGAAGACCTCGAGCAAGTGGAGGCACAAGTGCGTGAGTGAGAAGCACACAAACATGCACACACATACACACACACGCGCACACACGGCAAGACAAAGACTGAGAAGCAATGGAGTTCTTAGATTAATTTCAAAAAGCTCTTACAAGTTCATTTCAATTATAATCTAACCTCAAAAATGAGCTCTCTAGCTCCTTTTATAGTTTTTGACTAGCTTTGGCCCTGTCCAGACCTAGTGTCCGGCCTAGTTAAAAATTAGGTTCCAGGGCTTATTTGAGGGCTCAAACGAGGTCTAAAAAATATGAAAATTGGCAGGTAGATACTTCTAAAGCTCCTCAAGCTCAAGGACCCCTTGGCTTGCACAAAACGGAGCTACAAAAATACGAAATGGTATTTACAATGGTGTTCAGTGATTAAAATCACTATTTGTGTAGGGATTTTCTCTGTTGATTTGTCATACACATCTCTGAGCTCCCTACTTGCTTTTTCCTCTTATGTGTTCAACTCCTTGATGTCTGAAAAATTTAGATGGCCTACTTGCCAGATCTTCTTTGGCTACTGTGTCTACTTGTGCTATCTCTTCGTTCCGACCCTCTTTGTCTTGTGGCTCCTTCGGTTCCCTGACTGCTGCCAACACCCCCCCACTCTCGCGTCTGTCGCCCCTGACAGACCCTTATCTCGATGCTTGCTGAACGTAATATTGGACAACATCGGAAGCCAGGTGATGTTCTTCTAATCTGAGCCCCCGTGCTAGATCTGTTAATAATGCATCCCAATTCACTGGTCCTGGTACATCCGGATGTGGCACCCGCAGTTGTTCTGAATGGATGGTTCTCTCCACAGCGAATAAGTGGAGGAGATGTGAGGGCCTGGGTACAAATATTTCTGAGTGATATTCCCAGAATCCCGTTATGAACATCTCCTCGAAGGTCTGTTTAAAACAAGCTGGGAGGTACTTTATTCTGGCGTGCCAAGCATATATTACCTCTATGGATGGGGTTGTGCTCATGTCGTATACCAGATCTTGGTTTCCTGTAAGAAATCCGACACCTGAGAAGTGGGGGTCTTTAATATTCTTGAACGTCCTGAAGGTGATTAGCATTAGTTCAAAGATTTTCATACACATTTGTGCCATCACATCGGGGGTATTCCGTAATCGAGTGCTCCAGTGTCTGATGGTAGAAATCATATAGTTTACTGTAGGAGGGCCTTGTGGCGGTGCTAGATAAACATAATTTAACCACTTTGCACAACCCTTGACGTTCTTGACAGCAATTGTAAACTCTGGCCAAGTGCGCCGGCGGAATACTGGAACATAACAAGGATTGTATTTAATAAAAAGGGGCATGTTGGTCTAGGTACGAACCATTTCCGGGTAGGTTTCAAGAAGACGGATTCTCCAGGTTGGTTGATAGATGGAGCCTTTCTTTGCACTTTCTGGAATATCCTCTAGCCCAAATTGTGTGGCAAAAGTTGGAGGTTTGCCACAACTGCGTTGAATCTCTGCATTGTAATCCGCAAGGAGCACACAATATGGCACATATTGATCATCGTTGGTGCCGATCCATCTATGATGAGACATGCTTCGAAAGTATTCAGACTTAATGATGATGTCTTCTAACTTTGCCATAGATTGGATTTGAATGGCCACTCTATCTTCATGGGTTGTTGCTATCTTCTCGAGTGTTTGGAGCCATTCAGGTACTTCAACTTCTAATGTGTCCAGTCCTTCTGAGGTCTGTGCACCACCTGGCATCGGCATAGGAACGTATGGTTCCTCATATGTTTCATCCACCTCGATGGGTACTAAATCCTCCGGTTCGGGTTCTACAACTAGGGAGGGCTGCCTTTCATATTCTAGTAACTTTTTCTGGAGTTCAGCCACCTGCTCTGTCAATGCCTTTACTTCCTCTGAAGTCGAGGCCGTTTCTATTACCTTGGTTGGAGCCTCCTTTTCCCTGAGCTGGCTACGTAGCTCATCTCGTTCCCTTTCCAAATCATCATGTGCGTCTAATAAATCCGCATAACTTTCCAAGATGGTTTTCATTGTTTCTGTGGGAACCGCTTTGAACTGTTCGGGATCGATCTCATGGGGGACCCTTCCATGGCTGCTTCCAGGTTTTCTTCATTTTGTTTCTGCAACCGTTTATTTTCTTCAAGTGCTGTAGCCATATGCTTGCGAAGTAGAGTTAAATTACGCTGGACTCTCAGGTTATCTGTTTGGTACACCTCCAGCAAGGCTTCAAGTTGTTTGACACCGGTTTTTGCTGATGGTTGGGGTGTCTCTAGGAGTGTTTGATGGGCTTGCTCGAGAGTTGTGTAGCGCTGGTTGAGTTCCGCATTTTCTTCTGCTAGCATTATGAGTTGCCTCTGTAGGTTCTGATGATTCGTTGTCAACTGTTGATGGTGGCCTTCGAGATCCCTGTACTCACGATGAAGTTGATATACACACTGATGTAATGACAGGAATATACTATTTACATTAAAAGATGCAGATAAAGCTGAAGATGCAGGGGGAATGGGGATGGGGAAGGGAGTTGTGAATGCTGTGGAATCCAGTGGTGAAGTTGGTGGAGGGGGTATGGGAGATTGAGGTTGTGTGGGGGGTGAGGGTGGTACTGTGGCGGGTGATGTCTCCATCGTGTCAAATGTGGGTGTGACAGTAAAGAGGGGGACCGTGGGTGGGGTGGAAGTGATATTGGTGAAGAGTGTCGTGAAGGAGGGCATGGAAACTCCTCCGAATTGGATGCCGGAAGTTCATCATATTCTTGATATTGTTCTTCGTCAGCTTCTTCTTCTTCTCCTCCTGCCTCTTGTTCATCTCCTTCGACTTCTACGATGACTGGTTGTGTTGGGGCTGGTGTTGTTGTGGTGGGGTGTGGTTCCTAGGCCTGGTCTGCTTCTGTTTCAAGATTAGATTCGTAGATCAGCCTGGCAACTTCTTCATCAGTGAGGTCATTGAGAGTAAATCCCTGTGGAAATTCCAAGTCTGATGGAATGGGGGGAAACACCAAGTTGGATCCTTCAGTACTTGGTCGGGGAAGACGGATTGTGAATGGCCGAACACGCCTAGTTTGAGGAGGAGTCACCTCTGGTGTGGTAGTGGCTCCCCTTGGTTGAGCACATGGTAATTGGACGCCTCCTCTCATCTTCTTCGATGGAGGACCCGCTGTTGATAGTCGCCTTTAGAATTCTTGGGCCCTGGACCACACTAGTGCTCTTTGAATGGGCACGTCATATGCTAGGCACCTGTAAATTATTCTTGTTAGGGCACAACAGCCATGAAGTACATTTTTCTGCTTCTTATTCCAGCGCTGATGGGCTAGGTGTATCTGATCGATGACCCAGTGCGGTATGTTGAGGGTGAGGTTCTCTGTTTCTGCCAAGTATAAGCTGAACCATATTTTCTTAGGGGGCATAGTGAATCGTTCCTGTGCGGGAAAAGCAAAATGTTGCATAACAGTCCGTAAGTGGAGAGCAATGGTAGGCGTCATTGCCACCATGTCCTTCAATTTATTGAGATCCTTATGCTTCATCTGTCCTGGGACCATTGTTTCTTTCTCGGTGGGAATGTGCATACCTTGCATGTTCAATGCCTCCCGTACCAGATTGAGGGTCACTTTGAATCTCTTGAGTTCGTGTCCTGGCAACAATGATGGTAGTACAAAAGTACTATCGCCTCCCTTGGCCCTGCTAGGAGTTATGGTACTTATGAAATAGGAGCAGCGTAGAAAATCAGGTTTAGGCAAGTGTGCCCTGAAATATCTATCCAGGCCTGCCTTGGTCCAAACTGATCGCATTACCTCTGCATTCTGATAGTTCTCGAATTCCCGAGTGAAAAAGTGGTAGCGTCCCCATTTGCCATTAAATTCAATTTTTGCTTCCCAGAAGTAGGTGCCGTCACCCAATGGCCCTGCTACATCGCTAAACCAATTAGCATGTTTCCCCACTTGAGAAGTGTGTCCTTGAGGGGGGTCCTGGATAGGAAGGACATGCACCGCTTGAAGTTCTTGAGGCCTTTCGGTGAGTGGCGGTTCTAGAAGAATGGTTTCAATGTCCACAATCTGTGCACTGTACCCTGCCTGGGAACTGGTGCCTCCAGCTTCTGCCATAGTTATTGCTTGCTACTAGTTCTGTCGAGAATATAGAGCATGCATTAATATTGTAATGGACAAGATAGAACACGTTTTGCCTCGTTACGATATTATTGTGAGATGAGTAATGGGTTAGTGGTCAGTGAGTGCACAATGACACTGTGTGTAGTTAATGAATGGATAGTCCTAGGAGCTAGATGGAAAGATGCAGTGTCTGACTGATGCAGTTAGTAAGTGGAAATGAATTCACGAATTGCGGTCGAGGGGTTTATTATAAGTCTTAGGTTGCCAAACACCATGGATGGCTTTTGGTCTTGGTTTTGTGGCGACGCGGGAGGGTTGCATGAGTAATTCCGCTGGGGGTTGTTGTGTCTTTGGGACCCATTTACGAGTGAGTCTGTGCGTGCTTCTAGGTGGCAGTGTGTTCGAGTGTATCAGACAAGAGTGTGTGGCGGCTGCTTGAGCGAGTGGACCCTGTCGTGTATGATGTGACTTGTGTGGGACTAGTTGAGCCCGCAAGCAAGCCTTAGGCACCCAAATTTGTCTTGGTTGTGGGTCAGCCTTCATCGAATTCCTGGGCACCCAGATAGATTTCACTTTGTCAACAGAGGTTTTAGAAGTCCTCTTATTAGTATCATGTCGTTGATTACTAATAGGTGGTTGAGACAGTTGTCGCGACTTGGCTATAGTCGACCGCTCATCTTTTCGCACCCACATTTGTTTCACTGGTTGAGTTGTTCGGCTTCGCGCGTTCTTTTGGTCTCCCCCATAGATAGCCTTCAGTAATTGATCTGCCCTTAGTCGCTGCCTCCTTCTGGCCCTTGGAAAAGAAGGGAGTTCCGCCAATGCCTTGACTGTTCTATTGAGATCTCCATTCCTCTGCATCAAATAGCTTTGGACAAGAACAACATGGTCAACTTCATGTGTACCCCTGGAAGGACCAGGAGTCTGTGCCTTTCCTAGTTCCTGGAGTGCTCCATTATCTAACTCAACGGTAATTCTACTCTGATTCACCCATACTTGAAGAAGTCCACTTCTTAGGTTTAAGTTGACTGCTTGGTCATAAATCCAGTCTTGACCCAAGACAAGAGGTTCGGTGAGGTCCTCCTCATCTTGAAACACTAGTACTCTGACTGTCAATCCTTCGTCTTGAATGGAGATGGGAAGATCCACCTCGCCCAGGCAAGGGGTTTCCACACCTCCCAATCCTATGAGATATGCTTCTATAGGATTGACAGTTAATTTCAATTCTTGACAGTAAGATAACTTGACAGCACTAGTGGATGCACCTGAGTCAATCAAAGCTCTTACAATCTTTGCACCTTTTCCTTGTCCTATATCTAAGGTTATAAAAGGACGTCGATCAATTATCCTATGAGAGCTGATACCTGAAACTTCACACATAGCCACATGATATCCTTGGTCTTCATATGCATCTGGCCTAGGTTTCTCTCTACCTTGTCTCCTTAATTTCATTCTCCATATGCGCTCTAAGGCTTCTGCTTGAGCTTCTTCTCGAATCCTCTTTTCTTCTTCTTTGCGTTTCTTAGCAGTGTTGAGTCGGCTTAGCATTTCCTCTGTGAGAGGTTCCTGATACAACTTGACTCTGCAACCACTAATGTAACTTGGGAGAACATCGCCTTCTAATGTGGCTAGCTGCACTGCTCCACTTGTTGAGATTCTATTAATGATCATGAGTCCGTAGCCTCTCTTCTCTAGTTTCCTCGCATGTTGTTTTAACGTGTATACTAGTACTAGGTCTCCTGCTTTCAAGTCTTTACCCTTAATATGGGCATCAAAATACGCCTTTTGTCGTTTCTTAGCTGCATATATCCCTGCAGCCGCCCTCAGTCTTGTTTCTCCTAATTGTTCGAGGTCAAAAAGTCTAGAGGAGAGTTCATGACCCGTCCATTCATGCTCCTGTGCTACTTTTAACGTAGGTATTAAAAAGTCCAATGGTAGCACTGCATTTTGGCCAAATACCACCTGAAAGGGGGTGGCTTGGAGTACCATTTTGTAGGCGACTCGGTATGCCCAAATAGCATGGTGTAGCTGTTTGTCCCAATCAGAGCGTTTATTGTTCACTAATTTCGTCAGTACATTGCATAAGATCTTGTTGGTGCTCTCAGCCTGGCCATTTGCTTGAGGGTGATAGGGGGCAGACTTCTTATGTACTACCAAGAATTCTTGGAGCAGATTTTATATGACTTCATTCAAGAAGTGAGTGCCTCTATCACTAACTAGCTCTATCGGTAGCCCGTATCTAGTGAACACATTCTCAAATAAAAACTTAGCTGTTGTTTGAGCATCGTTCTTCGTTGTGGCTTTTACCTCCACCCACTTTGTTAGATAGTCTGTCGCAACAATGATATATTCTGCATGGGAACCCTTAGATGGGGGATTAATAGGACCTACGAAATCTATACCCCACTTAGAGAATGCACGTCCACCCATCATAGGTTTCAGTGGCATCTCATCTTTACGTATAGGATACTGAGTTCTCTGATAGACATCACATCGTTTCACATAGGTATGTGCATCCATGTGAAGGGTCGGCCACCAGAAGCCCGCAAATAGTATTGCCTTGATCACCCGATCTGGTCCAAAGTGTCCTCCAGCTACACCTTGGTGAGCAGTGTCCAAGATCTTGAGATATTCACTCTCATGGACACATAATCTCAGGTAACCGTCTTTGCCACGTTTGTATAGATTATCACCAATAAGTGAGTAATCCTAGGCTTCTTGTTCTAAACTCCTTTTCCTAGCCAGAGTCATGTCTGGAGGGAATGTTTTCGTCCTCAGAAAGGATACTAGTGGTTCACTCCAATCCAGCACTATGGACACTTGATAAAGAGTGGCATGTTCCACAGGTGGTTTAGTGCAGCAGATTGGGCATTCCTTGTACAACTTTTGGACATCAGCTTCCATAGTCGGCCAACGCACTCCGAGTCTCCGTAGAGTCTGTAGGGTTCGTCACTTTGAGTAGTGTTGCTCTAAGGCACCTACATGTGCTATTTGCAACCATTTGGCGTATTCATCCTCTTCCACACAACAAGCCAAGATCCCTTGCTCTGTGTGCTTGTACATACTTCCAGCCATGATGTGGTACTTTTGGGCTTTTACTACCTGTCTATCCTGTGTGGCTATTACTGGGTGGTTAGGCCCGTACGTCAATACTGGCACTAATGGCTTAGCCCACTGCGGCACCACTTCCAAATTAAACAAGTAAGCATTAGGAAGGTCATCTGACACTCCTTGTGGGGCTTCTCCAGATGTGAGCCTAGAGAGATGATCCGCTCTCAAATGAGTTCTCCCTTTCCTTACCACAACCTCGAAATCATATTCCATTAGTAAGAGAAACCATCTTACTAATCTTCCTGTATTGCATGGCTTGTTCACGAGATATAACAATGCTTGGTGGTCAGTAAAAAATTTAAACTTGTTTGCAAGCAAATAGTGTCTAAATTTCTTAACTGCATATACCATGCCTAAGCCTTCTCTCTCAGTAGTGGTGTAATTTCGTTCAGCTGCATTCAATTGTCTACTAGCATAGGCATTTGGAAGATCCATATTACCTTCACCAGTAGGTTGAGCAAGCACACATCCAATGGCATAATTGGATGCATCCACATGAACATGGAAAGGTTTATTCCAATCTGGCGTGGTCAAGATTGGTGCTGAACATAGCCTTCGTTTAAGCTCCTGGAAGGAATTCTCACATTCATCAGTCCACTCAAAGTTAGTCAAGAGTCCATACATGGGCTTTGCAATGACAGCATACATGTGAATGAACCGGCGGTAGTAACCACAATGCCCCATGAAAGCTTGTACTTCCTTGACATTCTTTGGCCTAGGTAACTCGGCTATGGCTCTCACTTTCTCTTCATCAATGGATATACCATTCTTTGACACTATGTGTCCTAAAATCTTGCCTTGCTTGACCATAAAAATGCACTTTTCTGGGTTCAGGCAGACTTGATATTCTCTACATTTGTCAAAGATTTGTCTGAGTTCGGGAATATGGGTTTGCCTAATGTTGGAATGAGCACAAAGATCATCAACATAGACTTCTAAGTTCTTCCTCAGGAACTCTTTGAATACATGGCACATCAGCCTTTGGAATGTTGCTGGTGCATTGGTAAGCCCAAATGGCATTACCCGAAAGGCGAATATGCCCCATTCAGTGGCAAAAGCCGTCTTATGCTGATCTTCGGGAGCTATGGCTACTTGATTGTAGCCCGAAAATCCATCGAGGAAGCTGTACACTTCCTTGCCTGCCACTCTTTCTAAAAGATGCTCTATGATAGGAAGCGGATAGTTATCTCGAATTGTGGCTGCATTAACTTTCTTCAAGTTAATGCACACACGCAGCTTTCCATTTTTCTTGGGCACCACTACGATGGGGGATACCCATTCAGTGTGCTCAATTTCATAGATGAATCCAGCTTCGACCAGTCTATCTATCTCCTCTTTGATCTTGGCAGCGTAATTATCATTGTATGTATATGGCTTTTGCTTAAAGGGTTTGGCATCTGAGGTCATAGGGATGGTGTGTGAGCATATGTCAGGGTCCACACCTTTCAAGTCCTTGTAACTCCAAGCGAACACATCTCTGTATTCTCTTAGCAAGGCTATCAATTCTTGCTCTTCTTCTTCCGTCAGGTCATGTCCGATGTAAGTGCATCTCTCTTCTCCTTCCTCTATGGCTACCACTATTTTCTTGGTGGTTTCTTTGTTATCATAGGCCTCCCCGGATTGCACCTCTCATTTAGGCATTCTGATCATGACTCTCCTGTCATCTATCTCATACTTCTTAAAATTTTCTGGGACCTCAAACAAAGATTCTTCCTCTTCTGGTGTGACTTCTCTCTTCTTTCTTTTCTTTCCTTCTTCCTTCAGGGTCACATGTGTGGTTAGTCTTACATCACTTGTAAGCTCTCCATACCTCTGGGGTTGAAATTCTACTTCATGGAAGTATTCTTCATCTGATGCAAAAGGTGGGTCCATAATGATTGACTCTAGATCGGAGTCACTCGCATCCTCAAATGCATCAGGGTTAGGTTCGCATTCTTCTAACACGGCCTCTCCCATGATTGGCTCTATGGAAAAAACTGAAATGTCATATCCATCCTCATCACAGTGGGGTGTCTATTGTTCCTCATTGATGGCTACATCCATTGTTGCTAGGATTTCTGCCCAGCAGTGGGGTTCAAATTCTTCGTCAGGAAATACTACAGGTGCATAGGCTGGGTCTTGAATGGGTCTATGTGTTTCGTTTGCACCTATATCTCTGGCCTTTTCTCTTTTATCCTCTTCTACTGCCACTTTGCACATCCATAAGTGGGTGTCTTCACGCCTCCATGAGGATCCTGATCCTATGGAATGCACAGATTCCGTATCATCTTTGGCTCTATGGATGGGATTCCATTGGATAGGGGGAACATCTCTATGAGAGTAATCTTTGAGATTCACTTTGGTCGTAACACCAAAGTGTTGCAGGTACAAAGAATTGGTTTCCCAATCCTGTACCACTTGCAACTGTCGCATAAAAGGTCGTCCCAAGATCATTTCATAGGCATGGTTCTTGCTAAAATCACATATAGCAAATGTATGCTCAAACTCCACACCACAGGTGGTGAGAGTTATTCCTTCTAGCAATCCTAAGGGTGTCTCTATGTGACCATCGGCCATTTGCAATTTCATCCTTGTGGGCCTGAGTGCTGGTTTGCCCCAACGCTTCCATACGGAAGTGGTGGCAATTGCAACTCCTGCACCTGAGTCCAAAAGTGCCTTGGTGGTGTGCCCCTGGTAGGTAATGGGAAGATAGGTGTTCCCTTCTTCACCTTCACACATGTCTCCTATCTTATCCAAGGGTATCTCTGGCACTGTCCTATGTGATCCTACTTGGGAATGAGGTTTCACTATCGCTGGTACTTGTTTGGCGACATGTTTCCATAATTCAGGTCTAACCTTGAGTAGCTCTTCTAACTTGAGATTGCACTGCACTTTAGTGTTTTTCACTACCTCTGTGTTCCTAGGTAAGACTGAGTCCTCATTTCGTACCATGACCGTGGGTGCTCTCATACAAGTAGACTTAGTTCCCATGGGCCTGTGAAGTGGGGTAATTCTTGTAGAGAGTTAGACTCAAAGTCTAGTCTTTCCTGAGAATGGGTGCTCTCCTGCTCCTCATAAATGGATGGGATGTCTTGTGGGAATTGGTCGTGTGCATCATCCACCAGTTCAATGGGAGGAGGCACTTCACTTTCTTTAGCCCATTTGTCTTCTTGAATCTCTCATAGGAATTCTGGTGTGAATCGATTCATAGAAGATGATGTGTCTGGCTCCGTATAGTTAGGCACATAAGCTTCAGGCACATATGCTTCCTGGGCAGGAAGACCTGCTCTTTCACTTGCCTTGTCCTTATGTTGAGAGGAGGGTTCCTTTTCTGATTGTGCAATTAGCTTCTCTATTCTTTCTAACAATCCATCAAAGTGCAATTGTGTCTTCGCTGAACTAGAGATGTTAAATAGGCGACTGGCTTCAAACATGGTCTGAGCCAATTCCACCATCTTAGCACAAATTTTGGTTCGTTCTAGCTCTAGTTCTGCTCTAGGGTAACACTTTTCATGATCAGTTACGTTTGGCCCTTCTTGGATTCTAGCCTGATATGCTTTAAGCATCATCTTAAGGTCTTCGGGAGTGGGATCTGCTAGGACTGATCCTACTCTAGGGGGTGGTGGTATTAGTTGAGGCGGGTTGGAAGGTGGCGGGTCGGATGGAGTTGGGAATGGTGGAGGTGGGGTAGTGTGAGAGGGAGTTTGAGATGTGAGTTCAGTTATCCTGGCCTTTGTTTCTCTGAGGCTTTCCTCGAGTTCACTCATCTTTTTTGCCCATTGCCTTTTCATTCTTTCGCGACTATCTCGCCAAGCTCTAGTCCTTTCCTGGCCTACCCCTTGGTTTTGCTGCAATGCCTGAGCTCTAGTCACTACCTGTACTGGTGCGGTGGACGTAACACTTCCTGTGGAGTCTACTACTAACCCAATAACATTAATAGGAGTGATTTTTGGCATATTATTAGGATTCTTAAGGCAGTCTCGTAAGAGATGTTCCTTTCCACACTCTTGGCAAAGGCCCTGGATCGTCACTGCTTGGGGTTGTGGAGGTGGAGGCAAGGGACAATCACGAATGAGATGATCTCCCTGACATCTGTAGCATGGTCCTCTAGGGAATGGGGGTCTTACTTGCCTAGGTTGGGGTCTAGGGTTGGGGTTTGCATACATGACTTTTGTGTAATCTGACTCCCAACTAGGTTCATTTGGCTCTTCACTATAGTAAGACTCACCATGTTCAGGAGACTGCATGTAGTAAGCCTGGGGACTATCAACATGTGTAGAATCGAAGCTATGGTCACTGGGATCACTTTCTAAAAGCAATGGTGTTACGGGGAATATAGCTCTATTCAGGTTTTCTTCTGCAGCTGCATACTTTACAGGGATCACGTTGGATGGAGCTGGAGGTTGTTGGGCTAACACAGGCTGAGGCCTTTGCTGGGCTTGGTATTGTGTTTGGTAGGTTTGTTGAGGCCTAGCATACTGTTGTGGTGGGTATTGGTTCTGGTATCTGCCCTTGTTGAGGGTATGGCTGAGGGTAGGTTTGCCTAACAACTTGCTTATTGTATGGGCAGTCTGGTGCTGTGTGATTTGTGTATCTTCGTTCTATGGTGCAGTACTGGCTACTAGGATTTACTTGGGGTTGGGCCGTAATGGGACATACATTCGCCATGTGGTCGCCACCACAAATATAGCATCTTTTCACAGGGGCAAACCTTGGGATCTGTTTGCTAGTGACACCTAATTTCTGAGCTACTTTCTCTGCAAGTTCCTCAATTGATGTGGATTGCGTGGAAGAGAGGCTAGAGGCACTATCAGAATCTTTGTAGATTTTGGAAAGCTCTAACTCCTCCCCTAGGTTGTCCTTGATGTCAATGCACATGCGTACACACTCTTCGATGGTCCTAGGGTCCTTCAAGTACACATAGGATCTTAACTTTGTACTCAGCAATCCATCCAAGAATAAAGCCACTTGCTTAGCTGGTGTGGGGAGCTCCGAAACAGGGCATCTTTCAAGATATTGCCTAAATCTTCGTCCTGCAAGTCTCACGGTCTCTTGAGGGGTTTGCTTGAAGCTATGAATCAATGAGGAGGTATTATGTCTTATGCCACTCTTAGAGAATTCAATAACGAAAGCCTCCAGGAGTTGGTCTATGCTCCTAAACTATCTCTCATTCAATGGTTGGAACCACGTAAGGGCTGTGTTCCTAAGGGTTAGACCAAAGGCATTATATTGTGTGAATAGGTCCTCCACTTGTTCTGCTCTCAAGACTTGCCTAAACTCTGCCACATGATCGTATGGGTCTCCTGTGCCATCAAAGTAATTTTTCATGGACTTAACTAGCTGAGTTGGTCTCAAAGTCCTTGTGTGCTCTCTAGGTCGTGGTAGAGGGAACTCATCCGCATTTCTTTGATTCCTGTGAGCTCTATGTATCTCAGGTTCCACCCTATTTGTTTCCATCCTTGTTCTTTCTCTGCCCCTTGGGTTAGCAAAGCTTACTTCTGGCCTATCTCTACTTCTGTCTCTTTGAGTTCCATGAGCTTGGGATGTTCCCGCTCCAGGGTGACCATAAGACACGTTTGATCTTGGTAGGGGGAAAATAATTTCACCTTTCCAAGTGTAAGCATGCCTATCATTTTCTGTCACCACAAAGATCCTCTTTGAGGCGTGATCTAAGTAGGTCACTCTGCCTGGGCTATCAGGATCCTTAAACTCATAGATCATGATTGTTCCTATATCAAATGGCCAATCAGATTTATATCTCCAAAAGGCTTCTTCAGTTTCTCGGTTCAGAAGAAGATCTATGCTCTTATTATCTTGGGGAATCCACTCTGGTGTGATAATCCTCGTAAGAACAGATTTCCCTCGAGGGGTCCTCGGTTCTACTCCCATGTTTCCTTGCTCTAGGTCATCTAAGTCTTATTCTGGGACTACATTCCCAAATTCATCAGTCCTATCTGGATGACTGGTGACTACATATATTGTCCCTTCCTTGTCTAAGTATGCTCCGTTTTCGAACTTGACAGCTGGGCGCTCTAGTCCAATGGATTGATTAGGATTCTTAATCTGTACCACAGATCTTCCTAGGCCGTCCTCATAGATGCTAGCACCCAATCGGTTGGTCCTAAGGTATTCCAATTGCGTTTTGTAAGGGCCTTCTACCCTGTGCAAGTATGGCACTCCTGAACTTCCCGTAGGTCTATCCATGCCTTGAGACATCTCTGATTCACTTGTCTCAGAGCTAGGGTAGTATGAGTGGTGGCTCAACTGCTGGGCCCAAGACCTAGCAGTGTGGTTGACACTAGCCTCTGAAGACCTAAGACTTTGTTTTTCTCTCCCTAGATGTCGCCCTGATCTAAGGTTCATAAGCCTAATTGAATAACCCAAATTTGCCCAAGTACAACCTCGTTGCGGAGTTCTTTTGTATCAGTTACTTGATTCTTTTTAGTTGATTACCGTGTTAACCTTCTTGTTTGATATCACGTCGTAAGGTATACTTGAGTGTAGTTCCGCACTTAAAGTTGATCGTTCCACGTTAAGTTCTTTCCCCTTAAAGTTCTCGACAGTACAAAGATTATGTCCTTAGCTTGAACTTGAAAGTTTAGGTATTCTTCAACTTGATAATTGCCTATCGTTGCCCTGACTTACTCCTACCCCTAGTCGTTCTTAGCCTAAGCTAGGAATTGATGAAGGGGGGTTGAGAATATTCCGACCTTTCTTGCCGATCCTTGTTCCTTAGTGCTCGAGAAGTTGACTCTCAAGCTTGCACAAAGCTCTTGCTTGGACACTCTCAACTTCTTCTCAATAGACCTGCATCAGTCCCAAGATTAGTTCCAGAGTTAAATTCAAATGACAAACTAGACCACTTTCATGCATGTAACTTCACCGGCCAAATTATCTCTTGCCTTTATAAAAAACAATCCCAAGGATCCCTCAATTTTCCTACCTCGGTTGTGGTTAGCTTCAAAAAACCCTATCTAATAATCCTGATCTTAATTTTCACATAACCAGTGGAAGTTTTGGTTGTACTTCTCACGAGCTTTCCAACAAAACAAGAATCACAACAATTGGATTTCGTATGAGGAAGTTATGCCCGATCAGGGTTTAGGTGCTAAAACAGGGTTCAAAACAGTTTACTCAGGCAGGCATAGATTCTTGAATTACTTGGGTTGCGGCCTCAACATGCAATGCTAACCCCGAGTGTTTGTCCCACAAATTGACCAAATTAGCCCCCTATTCTTTGCCCTAAAAAATTGGCCAAATTTGCCCTTCTATCGCGTTCGCAAGTTCTGTCAGTCGCGATTGATAGGTCAGTCGCGATTGACGTGTCGATCGCGATTGACAGGTCCGTTGTGGCTGTCGGTCGCGATTGATGTGTCGATCGCGATTGATGTGTCGATCGCGATTGACACGTGGCTCAAAAAGTCAATCAGTCGTGGTCAAAGGGTCGTTGACTCTGTCAGTCGCGATTGATGGGTCGATCGCGATTGACAGGTCAGTCGCGAGGGTCTGTCCGTCGTGGTCAAACAATCGTTGACTGTGTCAGTCGCGATTGACAGGTCCGTCGTGGGCTGTCAGTCGCGATTGATTGGTCGATCGCGATTGATGGCTCGATCGCGATTGACACGTGTCACGCGTAGGATCTGTCCGTCGTGGTCAATCAGTCGTTGACTCTGTCGGTCGCGATTGACAGAGCCGTCGTGGGCTGTCAGTCGCGATTGATGGGTCGATCGCGATTGACAGATCTGTCCGTCGTGGTTTGTCGATCGCGATTGACAAAGCGATCACGATTGACAGAAATCTGATGAATTTCAAAAATCTAAGCACAGTTTTGGGAAGCTCTAGGCCTGTAGATCATGGTTTTGTACTTTGTTTGGCAAATGGAGCATTTTTTCTGTCGGTCGCAATTGACAGAGGCCGGCGACACAGAGACAGTTGCCAAGATTTCCGTACCTGCGCGACGTGCTGGAGATGATGGGATGGCCAATACCTGCAAGCAAACTCAAAAAACATGCAAAAACAGTGCACACAAGATCGCTCTCTCGCTCTCTCTCACAAGTGAAATGAGGTAAATGAAAGGGGTAAGGAGATATAGTAAAAAAACTGAAATTTTTGCGATGATGGAGATGGAGGTGGGAGATGGTGATGATGGTGATGGTGATGAAGAAAACAAAAGGAAATAGATAAAGGTGAAGAAACTACCTATAACTCCAACGCTTCAACTCTACGTCTTACCATCACACGCTCGTCCTCAAAGCTCAATCCCCGGCAACGGCGCCAAAATTTGGTGTAGCTCAGTGATGAGTAGCACCTCCTTTAATGTCAATCCGGGAAGACAAGAGGATGGTATGAAGACCTCGAGCAAGTGGAGGCACAAGTGCGTGAGTGAGAAGCACACAAACATGCACACACATACACACACACGCGCACACACGGCAAGACAAAGACTGAGAAGCAATGGAGTTCTTAGATTACTTTCAAAAAGCTCTTACAAGTTCATTTCAATTATAATCTAACCTAAAAAATGAGCTCTCTAGCTCCTTTTATAGTTTTTGACTAGCTTTGGCCCTGTCCAGACCTAGTGTCCAGCCTAGTTAAAAATTAGGTTCTAGGGCTTATTTGAGGGCTCAAACGAGGTCTAAAAAATATGAAAATTGGAAGGTAGATACTTCTAAAGCTCCTAAAGCTCAAGGACCCCTTGGCTTGCACAAAACAGAGCTACAAAAATACGAAATGGTATTTACAATGGTGTTCAGTGATTAAAATCACTATTTGTGTAGGGATTTTCTCTGTTGATTTGTCATACACATCTCTGAGCTCCCTACTTGCTCTTTCCTCTTATGTGTTCAACTCCTTGATGTCTGAAAAATTTAGATGGCCTACTTGCCATATCTTCTTTGGCTACTGTGTCTACTTGTGCTATCTCTTCGTTCTGACCCTCGTTGTCTTGTGGCTCCTTCGGTTCCCTGACTGCTGCCAACAATGAGGTAAGCCATTCTTTTTCTTTTTTCTTTTTCACGATTACAAGATATAAAATGTACTCTTTTACAAGAGGTGTTCACATGACTACACATGTGACTTACAAATGATCATAATATCAAGCATATCAAGCATGTAGGCTTGGGTAAAATGCACCAACAACTCCCTCTCAAGCCTAACATGCTTGGCCTCCAAATAAGTCTTCAATTGTCCTTGATTTCTTGCAAGCCAATCATCAACTTGAATCTACTTAACTTTGTACCATCAAGAGCTTTAGTCAATATGTCTGCACATTGCATATCTGCGGAGACATAGGATAGTTGAATATCCTTGCTCATTAGCTTCTCCCTTACATAATGGTAGTGAACTTCAATATGCTTGGTTCTAGCATGGTATACCGGATTAGCTGCTAGATGTAGTAAGCTTGTGATGTCATAAAAAATGTGAGGTGTTGAAGAATGAAGTCCAAGATCTGTGTACAAAGACTTTAACCACATGATTTCTTGAGTTGCATTAGCCAAACCTCTATATTCGGCTTCAATCGAAGATAATGCCACGGTTGGTTGCTTCTTGGATGACCAATAAATGATTTTTGAACCTACAAATGATATATACCCAGATGTGCTTCTTCTATCATCTCTAGATCCAGCCCAATCTGCATCTAAGTAGGCCTTTAGCTCAATATCTGAAGTAAATGAATAAAACAAACCTTCATTCGTGGTCCCGTTTAGGTACTTAAGGACTCTCTTGGCCGCTTGCATATGTGGTCTTCTTGGCTTATGCATAAACTGACTCAATATGCTAACATTATAGCATATATCCACCCTTGTGAGTGTTGCATCGTTCAAACTTCCAACCAAGCTTTGATAGCTTGTGATGTCTTCAATTGGCTCTCCTTCATAAGCACTAAGCTTATGATTTTGCTCCATAGGTGTACCTGCACACTTGGTGTTTTCCGTCTTGAACTTCATAAGCATGTCATGCACATACTTCCTTTGTGTGATGTATATACCTGAACCTGTGTAGATCAACTCCAATCCAAGAAAATAAATGAGTGGTCCGAGGTCACTTATTTTGAACTCCTCCTTCATTTGAGTCTTTACCTATTTGATTCCTTCAAGATCATTGCCCGTGATAATAATATCATCAACATATACACATAAATAGATCACTTCAGATCCATTCCTCTTTATGAACAAACAGGTATCCACCTTGCTAGCTTTGAATCCTTGGTCCTACAAATAAGTCACCAATCAAAAATTCCAAGCTCTTGGAGCTTGCTTCAATCCATACAAGGCTTTCGTTATTTTGCATACATAGTTGGGATGATGTACATCCTCATATCCAGGAGGTTGTGCCATATACACTTCCTCTGAAATCCATCCATTCAAGAAAACATTCATTACATCAAATTGATAGAGCTTCCAATTTCTAGATGAAGCAAGACTAATGAGAACCCCAATTGTAGGCATTTTTGCAACAGGAGAGAAAGTCTCCTCATAATCAATACCATGGGTTTGAGCAAAACCTTTAGCAACTAACCTTGCTTTGTGTCTATCTACACTTCCATCTGGATTCCTCTTGATTTTGTATATCCATCAAGATCCAATTACCTTCATAGATTGCTTGTTAGGTACAAGCTCCCAAGTGTCATTCTCCTTTAGGGCTTCCATTTCTTCATCCATTGCATCTCTCCAAGCTTTCTTGCTTTGTGCTTCTTCGAACGTGGTAGGTTCTTCATTGGTTGAATCCTTTGCAATGTAGATTGAGTGCTTGGTGACCAAAGAAGTATCATAACCAAACCTCTCTGGTTTCTTCTTTTCCCTTAAAGACCTTCTAAGTGGTTGATGTGAGCTTTCGGGTCCATATGTAGCATCTTGCATCTTTGCTTTACCTTTGCTCTTCCATATCTTTAGTCTTTCCAAGTCTTCTAGGTCAATCTCCGAATCACTTTCTTCCATTTTCTTTGGCTCCTTTGGTTGAAGTGATGAAAAATCTTCATCTAATTCAAAGGAAGCTTCACTTTCCTATCATCAAACCATGATTTGTTCTCATAAAAAATTACATCTCTACTCACAAAAAATCCTTTATTAGTTGGATTGTATAATCTATATCCTTTTTGGTTTTGGTCGTAACCAATGAATATGCACTTTTCTGCTTTGGGATCCAATTTCCCTCTTACTTGAGAAGGAATGTGAGCATAGGCTAAGCATCCAAAGATTTTACAATGCTCTAGACTATGTCTTCTTCCATTCCATACTTCATATGGAGTGGTTCCATCTAGTGACTTAGATGAAAGTATATTTATGAGATGTGGTTGTAGACACAGCCTCTTCCCATAGGTAGTTTGGCAATCCCTTTTCATTGAGCATGGACCTTGCAGCTTCAACTATAGATCTGTTTCTCCTCTCTGCTACACTGTTGAGTTCGGGTGTATACCTTGTAGTGACTTCCCTTTTAATGCCTCTTTCATGCAAGTAGGCATCAAATTCAGAAGAGAAGTATTCTCCTCCACCATCTGATCTGAGTCGTTTCAAAGTCCTACATGTTTGGTTTTCAACAAGAGCAATATACTTCTTAAAGCAATTAAACACTTGATCCTTGTGTTTCATGAAAAACAGAATGATCCACCTGCTACAATCATCTATGAAAGACACATAATATCTTGAGCCTGATATAGATGGCTTCTTACTTGGACCCCACACATCCATGTGCACTAGATCCAAAGGATTTTGATACACATATCCTTTCTTATTGAAATGTTGTCTATGAGCCTTATCGAGTTGACAAGCTTCACACTTATAAATCATGTGTTGCCTTGTGATATTAGGCAAACCAAGTACACTTTCGTCCATGCAAATTTGTTTAAGTGTCCTCTCACCAATGTGAGCAAGACTTTTGTGCCATATCTCCAAATCCATAATGAATCTTCTTGACTTTGGTCCTCTGCATAGTTATTGTAGTCTCTTCTTCCTCTATGGCCACTTTGATAGTTGTTGTAATTGTTGTTGTAGTAGTTGTTGTTATAGCCTCCATTGTATCTACCTCTATTTGATCCATAGCCACCTCTATTGAATCCTCTTCCTCTTGAGTTCCTCGGGTTCCTGAAACATTCTTCAGTAGTTAGATAAGCCACATATATTGCAAGGTTGAGATGATTGGAATCTCCCCCTTCCTTGCTTTCCACCTCTGCCTCTTCCTCTAGCTCTTCCTCTACCTGCAAAGTTTGCATGGAAAGAGCTACCTTCATCTTCATTCTTCCTATTCTTTGACTTTTCCTTGACCTTAGATTTATCAGTATATAAGGAAGAATTTTGATTACCTCTTGAGGACTCGCCACCTTTGCTAATCTTTGCTTCATGAGTGAAGATTTGGCCCATGAGTGTGTTGAGGTCAGGTACATGCATATCCATGTATAAATCCATGGCTGTTGTGAATGACACCCACTTGTCCTCTGCTTTGATTCCATTTATGATTTGTCTAATGATTTGCTCCTCTTCAATTACCTCTCCAATGCTTCCAAGTTGATCGAAAATCTCCTTCATCTTTGTGACATAATCAGTCACACTTTGCTTCGAGCTTTTCTTCATTGTTGTGAACTCCATCCACAATTGGTTCTTCCTTGCTCGAGTGTTTGAAGAGAAGAAAGAAGCAAGTGCATTCTAGGTCTCTCTTGATGTATTGCATCCCTTGACATGAGGTAAAAGAAAATCAGAGAGTGAGTTTAGAATATAGGACCTTGCAAGTGCATCCTTCGAACACCAATTTGAAAGTCCTTCCACTTCTTCATGTGATGGTTGCCCTTTGTTCCTCATGGTTGGCATTGCTTCATCTCCAGATATGAATCCATATAGATTCCTCCCTTGAAGGTAAGCCTCCATCCTTCGAAACCATGCTGGGTAGTTGTTTCGATCCAATTTGTCAATTGTTGATGGAAATCCATCTCCCATGTTGCTTGACTATGCTCTGATACCACTGTGAAGAGAGATGGTGAATGCAATCCAAAAATGAGTTGGTGCTGCTACAACCGGCTTCACACCAGCCAACTCACACTTCAGAGTTGATTACTAGACCCTTTGAGCTTCCTAAATCCACCAAAATATCAGCCAAGTACTTTGGAACATGTATCTCAAAAGTTTAAGTCAATACAGACTAGTTGTGAAATGACTAGCTCCCAAAACTTGCTATTTTTGGACATACACCTGCTATAACAAATGAACAGTGCTCTCAACCTGGTAGAAACTAGATAAATTCCTTATGGGCATAGCAAATGGACTTAGCAAGCTTGCTAATCCAAGTTAAAACACTTCAAATGATCAACTGCGGACTGAGAACGGAGTTATGAGCTTCTAAAGTCACTGCTCTGAGTATAGCAGAGAACAAAACAGAGAAGTAGAGAATGATGAATGTATGAATTCACATATGATTACAACCACGTTGGCAATGAATATTTGCACATGGGAGTAGAATGATAGAGCTATGGATTAAGCTCTTCAATCTCTAAAAAATGACATGAAGTGGTCACATACAAGGCTTGCTAATTGCCTCTTCCTTCTTGCTATTTTTATAGCTATTCTTGGAGGGAGTTTTGAATTTGAATTCGAATGGATCCACCTAAAAGTGATCCCCAAAGTTAGGAAATATTCCCTCAACTCACTAATTCGTGGTTTTAGGTAGTTAGAGCCACAACTTTGCTTTTACATCATGGATGAGGTAAGCCATTCTTTTTCTTTTTTCTTTTTCACAATTACAAGAGATAAAATGTACTCTTTTACAAGAGGTGTTCATATGACTACACATGTGACTTAAAAATGATCATAATATCAAGCATATCAAGCATATCAAACATATCAAGCATGTAGGCTTGGGTAAAATACACCAACAATTTGCACGTTGGGCACCTCGCCCTGGTAGGATATCTTGTATCAAACATCGAAGCCCCATGCCTTGGAAGAGAAAGGCTCGGCATGCAGAAAGGAAGCCGTTGGGTGTATGTGTCACGAATGTGGAATGACAAATACAATGCTCTCTAAAAAATCACCAGTACTCGATGTGCCACACAAATGACCTCTGCTCAATGATACAATGAATTTACAACTGATGTCGTCCAATAAATCTCAATAATACAAGATATTCCGCTATAGTGCGGATCGGCCAGATACACGATAGACTTCTTGCTACAGTGCGAGAAGATGTCCTTTGACTTCTCTTTGGTGTTCTCCTTACTTTGGCCTTCGGCCTTCACTTTACTTCAAGTCTTCACAGCAATAACTTTGCTTCTCTTTACTTCAAAAAAATCCAGCAGAAACCGAGAGAGAAGATCCACAACAAAGATCCACAGGGCATAAATCTTCACTTAGTCTTCAGAAACTTCTTTCTTTACTTCATATAATCCTCCAACATCAATACTTGGAGAGAATCTGTGGGGGATATAAAAACACTTCTTTACTTCAATCGATGCCAAAATAGTGATGCAAACACCCCAAATCTATAAATCTCAAGATTTCTAGAGGTGAAGCAAATTGGCAAAATTGAGATGACCAAAGCATGCATGCCAAAGCTTTGCATTTGAGATAGCTTGAGAATCTTGAATTTCACATGCTGAATCATTCACAAATTTCACATAGTCTATGATCTTATATAGAGCACAACATATGATTCGAGAAGCAGTAATAACATCACCATTTGCGAGATCATGAACTGTACATCTATCATCAACAAATTTGACAAGCAAAACAATCTTGGACCATTTGCAAGATAATGAATTGTACATCTATCATCAAAAAATTTGACAATCAAACCAATTGTGGATAATGTTTAAATTGATAACAGATTTTTCTTGATCCTTTGCACATATAAAGCATCTAAAAATATGAAAGAATTGCCATCAGTAGTAGTTGGAATGATCTTACTAATTACCACTATAGAATAAGAGGAGTTGGTAGCACATGTGAGAGTATTCCCTATAGAGCCATGCTCAAGTGAAATGAAGAAACTATGCTGTGAGGTAATATGTTTGATTGCCCCACTATCAAATACCAAACATCTGCGTTTACTTCAAACATACATTGCTC
This sequence comes from Ceratopteris richardii, assembly GCA_020310875.1. NCBI lineage: Eukaryota > Viridiplantae > Streptophyta > Polypodiopsida > Polypodiales > Pteridaceae > Ceratopteris > Ceratopteris richardii. The sequence continues at coordinate 23,596,198 of CM035431.1, read as the reverse complement.
ATGAGAAGATGGGCCATAGCTGCAAACATTAGTAAATGCACATTCTTCATTTTGAACAAGATTAGGAGACTTTGTTTTAGGTGTAGAGGCCTTTGCAACTAGCATTTCAACCTCTTTCTTCTTTTCTTCTTTTGCAGGCAATTTAGGACAACTCTCTATGACATGAACATTCGACTTACAATATTTGCAAACTTTTTTTCTACTTTCTGTTTCTTTTCATCTTTGTCTTCATTCTTCAATTGTGCAACATAAGAAGATTTCTTCTTACTAGTAGATGAGCTCCATTTACCTTTTCCCTTTTGAATAGCTAAGAAAGCTTGATTTGCAACACACATAATTGACATGTTCTGCCTAGATTGATCTTCCTACAACAAAAGAGAGACGAACTTTGCAAATGCTAAGGCATTTGGATTGCCTTTCATCATCAATCAAAGAGTAGAAGCAAAAATCTTATATGAATCTGGAACACCGTTAAGAACAATTTGCACAAGGGAACTGTCTGGCACATTAATAGGAATCAATTACTCCTTCAAATATTTGATCTTTATCAAAAGATTGCTCATAGAATCTCCTTCATTTTCAATGCCATCTGCATCATCTTCAATAAATGTATTTGCATGTGTAGTAGGATGTTTTTCAACACCCTACACAATATTCCACAACCCTTTTGCTACCAATACATGATACATCATATATGCCCACCATGGGTAATCAGTACCATCCAACTTGTCCTTGTTACACTTATGTGTTCCTCGAGTAGCTTTGATGTGAACATTTTCCCTACACATGGGCACTTTTTACTCTAGTGCTGGCGAGAGGTCTTTTCCCCATGTTACCACATACTTGATACTCTCATATGTGGTGGTACTTTGTACTTAGGGATTATTATTTAGCTCTTACTTCAGTTCAGTTCATCATCAATAGAGAGAGCTATTCTAGCCATCTTCTTCTTCGTGTGTCTTGTTTTTTCAAAGATGCTCAAGTTCATGCTTTGATTGCACTTTTAGTGAAGCATCATATAGTTCCACACATTCGGTCATGTTCTACATCGAGACAGGCATGGGACACTCTTGCTTCTTTGTATGCCATGCGTAATGAAGCACATGTTGCATACTTGAGGAAGCAACTTGAGGATGTATGTATGGTTGAAAATGAGTCGGTGGATGTGTATATGACACACATCAAGGACTTGAAAGAGAAATTGGCAAACATAGATAAGATCATTTCGGATGCATCACTCATTTCTACATTGTTGAAAGGATTACCGGAATCTTTTCAAAGCTGTGCTACTACACTTCGTTTGGTTGCAAAAGGAAATACTAATATGTATGCATTTGATGAGGTTGTGTCTCTTTTTTTCCAAGAAGAGCAATCTAGAGTGAATAGGAGTGGTTTGGTTGAGGGGACTCAAGCACTTGCTATCTCACAAAAGGGGAAAAGCAAGTATGGTTCAGCTTTGGGTTCATCAAAACCAAAGCCTCAAGCTTCCTCTTCCACTCATTCCTCTAATGATAGCGATTTGCAAAAGAAGAAGAGATGCAAATATTGTCGGAAGGATGTTCATACTATTGATGAGTGTAGAAAGCTTGCTAAGCACAATGAAAAGAAGAAGGAATCAGGCATTTCTATTGCTGAAAATTCAGCAAATGCAAAGAATGATGAAGCTAACATGGCTCAAGATTTTTGGGCATGTGTTGTTACATGTCATTATGATGCTTCTTTGCATTCTAAATGTATGGTTGTGAGTGAGGCTGATTCCGATTGGTTCTTTGATAGTGGTGCTTCAAAGCACATAACATCATGCAAAAGATTTTTTGCCTCTTTGAAAGATGCACCCAAAGGAGAACATGTGGTGTGTGCAAACAATGTCTCTTATCCTATCATTGGAGTAGGAGAAATTGAGCTTACGACTGCAAATGGAGGTGTGATTCTCTTGAAAAATGCATTGTATGTGCCTGGTATCAAGAAGAACTTAATTTTAGTTCCATTGATTGCCAAAGCTGGACTTCATGTACACTTTGTTGATGATAAGTGTATGGTTCATGATTTCAGCAATGGGGATGTTATCGTGATGTCCGGTACATTATGTAATGGCTTGTATCGCATGGATACATACAAGAGGGCTGCCTCGAATGCCTTAGTTGCTCATACTTCTTCCATGGCTGAAATGGAGCTTTGGCATGCTCGTTTTGGTCACTTAAACTTCAATAGTTTGCTTTACTTGAAAAAGAAGGACATGGTTATTGGCTTGCCTACACTTGAGTCCATTGAAAAGCATGCATGTGAAGGTTGCATTCTTGGAAAAATGCATCATGCTTCTTTTCCAAAAGATAGTCACACACACACTACAAGAAAATTGCAGCTTGTTCATAGTGATGTATGTGGTCCCGTCAAGACTCCATCTTTTGGGAAGCATGTATATTTTGTTACCTTCATTGATGATGCTACTCGCCATACATGGATGTATCCTATGAAAGAAAAGAATGAGGTGTTTTCTTGCTTCAAAGCATTTTGAGCTATGGCAATAATTGTGAGTCGAGATGTGGTATTTGCTGAAAATTCAGTTTTCCCTCTAGTTGAATGCAAAAAACAGCCAACAATTAGCTCACAAGATGTGTTCGATACACTCATGCCTTTGTTCCAAAATGGTGCGGTTGATGATGGCCATGTAGACCGGCCAACTGAGGTTCAAATGGCTGAAAAATTCCAGCCAAATAGGGCTGAAAATGTAGAGAATTTCCAGCCAAACATGGCTGAAAAATTTCAGCAAAAAATTGTCAAAACTGTTGGAAATTTCCAGCCACATATGGCTGAACATTTGCATCAAAATATTGCTGAAAATGAGCATGAAATTCAGCCCACGAATGATGTACATGTTGAAGATGTATTACATAATGAACACATGTCTATCAAGAGTGCACAATCTATGCCAAAGTGGTTGAAACAAACTTTGCAGGACAGCAAATTGAGTGCACCTTTACTTGGTAGAACAAGATCAAGCTCTCACCATGCATGAAGTAATTTTGTGGATTATTCTCTTATTGCTACAACATGTAATGAAGAGCCACTTTCTTTTGAAGATGCATGTGACGATCCACAATGAGTGCTATGCAATCAGAAATGGATTCCATACATAGGAATGGTACTTGGGAGTTATGTGAACTGCCAAAAGGAAAGAATGCCATTGGTACAAAGTGGGTTTATAAGATTAAGAGAAAATCTGATAGTAGCATTGATCGCTACAAAGCTAGATTAGTTGCCAAAGGATATGCGCAACAATATGGCATTGATTATGAGGAAACATTTGCACCTACTTCACACATGACTACCATTCATACCATGGTTGCATTGGCTGCCCATTGAGGTTGGAAAGTGCATCAACTGGACATAAAAACAGCCTTCTTGAATGGTGATTTGCAAGAAGAGGTTTATGTGAAGCAACCTCCTGGATTTGCTATGAAAGGGAAAGAACATATGGTTTTTCGCTTGCATAAGGCCTCAAGCAAGCTCCATGTGCATGGTATGACAAAATCCATAAGCACTTGATTGCTCTTGGCTTCACATGTAGTCCGATTGAAAGCATACTCTATGTACGCAAAAATGGGGCTGATCTTATAGTGCTTGTTCTTTATGTTGATGACATACTCTTGATTGCGTCAAGAGTATGTCAAGAGTGTGATGCAAAACTTGACATTCTTATGGCTCATTTGCCGCATACTTTTGATGTCACTTATTTTGGTCTTTTGAGCTACTATCTTGGCATCCAATTTGTATCTGTTGAGCGGTGAATCGTTATGCATCAAGCAAAGTATGTTGAAAAAGAGACAGGATTCAGGTTCTCAGTTGAGGATTCCAGTGATGCATTTGACACTTCTCTTTATGAGCAAGCTCTGGGATGTCTTATATATGCATGCAACACAAGGTCTGATATATAGTATGCAGTTTCCCAGTTGATTCGGTTCATGCACAGCCCTGGCACTAAGCATTGGCAAGCGGTGAAACATGTGTTTAGATATCTTTGAGGCACTTTGAGCTTAGGTCTCTTTTATGGAAGAGATATTCAGCCATGCTCGCATGCTTTTACGGATAGTGATTGGGCTGGTTGTTATGATACTCACGTGTCCACTAGTGGTAATTGCTTTTTCCTTGGAGACTCATGCATATCTTGGTTGAGTAAGAAGCAACCTACAGTGGCGACATCGAGTTGTGAAGCTGACCACAGGGTAGTTTTCACAGCTACAGTGGAGTGTATATGGCTGAGACGCCTATTGATGGATCTTTGCATGGAGATTGATGCTGCTACGCATATTCTCACTGATAGTCATAGTGCTTTGGCTGTTGCACGAAACAAAATGTTTCATGCACGGAGCAAACATATTGAGGTGCATTATCACTATGTGAGAGAGCGCCTTCATGCAAGAGATATTGATTTGGTATATGTGCCTAGACAAGATAATGTGGCAGACATATTCACCAAAGCTCTTCCATGGGAAAAGTTTGAAGCTTTTCGCAAAGCTTTAGGCTTATTACCTTGTGGGGGCTGATCTGTCACTCCCTGTATGTGTTCACATCATTCGCTCCAGGGGGTTTGTTACACTTATGTGTTCCTCGAGTAGCTTTGATGTGAACATTTTCCCTATACATGGGCACTTTTTACTCTAGTGTTGGATAGAGGTTTTTTCCCCATGTTACCACATACTTGATACTCTCATATGTGGTGATACTTTGTACTTAGGGATTATTATTCAGCTCTTACTTCAGTTCAGTTCATCATCAATAGAGAGAGCTATTCCAGCCATCGTCTTCTTTGTGTGTCTTGCTGCATTTGTGCTCCTTGTGTGTGCTTCTCGTGTGTCTCTCACACTTCTACACACACCCAACAGTCCCCAATAACCAACATATGAAATAGAGCATTGATTTAAACTATGGCGAGTGACTAAATACCCTAATGTAGAAAAAGTTGAACAAAAATACCCTTTCGAGCTCTACTCAACCTATAGCAGACTTCGAGACTCTTGTACTCTCCAACTAAAACACACACACACACACACATACATATATATATATATATATATATATATATATATATATACATACACACAAAAGGACAAAAGGACAAAATTTCCTGCTCAATCGTAGCAATAGTGCAGCCGGAGGTGGAAACAAGCTCATATCAAAGTTGTGATGCCACAAAGTGAATCTATTTTGAACTCATAATTGCCTCGAGTATGCTCACAAATTTTTGGTTGATTCTCAGACTATGACCGGAGATGAAGCAACAACCTACTCTGATCCAATTGTTGGAGTTCGAGGTTTTCACAAGCACATGAACAACACAAGGAGGAGGAAGAAACTTGGAGCACAACATGATACAAAATGATTACCAAGTGAATGTACAAAGATAAGTGACCCATTAAGGTTATAAGCATATATACAAGCTAGGGAAAAAACCTCCTAAAGAGGGAAAAAAGTGCCTCATCCATCCTAAGTGTGTTCATTCACATCGCTACTGAAATATATCAACAAACTTCTCTACTTGTATGTGAGATTCTTGGCTTTTTATTGCTTAAAAATATGTCTTTGAATATTAACTTATGTATCCTTGCTCTCGTTTATGATTTTCTCATGTGGGTTGAGCTCCAGGAATGAATATATGAAGGTAAATCAATCTACCAACCTATATATTTGCCTTTCTTTTGAACATAAGTCTACCAACCTATGCACATTTGATGTGAGTGACCAGGGAGAAGTTTCTTATCGGGAACTTTCCAAATACTTATTTTTTGATAGGTTTAACCTCATGATTATGTAGTTCTACCATCTTTAGTGTTTGCAACCATAGGAGTAGGTTTGAGAGAGTATTCGTATGAGGTAGGCTAGGATATGTTTGTGAGACATGTGAGCATTAGATATTCACAACCATTATACTAGGGCCATTCCTACATGCACTAATCAGCTCATTGCTTTGGATTGATAATTTAATTGTTGCATCGATCCACCACTATACTATCACCTAGTCTTTTGAGGTTGAAGCATCTAATCTTGTGTCTAGGTGGATGCAACAGTAAATTTTAAAATTTATTTCTAAGAGCTTTCAATGACATGATTATTTTTTAAATCTCTCTTTGTTTGCTCCCTCCATGGAGCTCACAAATTGCGGACATTTTGCTCCTTGTGCACCAACTTTGAAAATTCCATGTTGAGCATTCTAGAAAATGTTTTGTACCTTAGGGAAAAAATAAAGTGAGAAGATGGGAAACAAGGTAGCAAAGAGTTTTGGGAAGAGAAAAAAAGCAAAATTACTCTCTAAATTGCTCTTGTATACTTCTAGATCTAAGCTCTGTTATTATTGTGTATGAACATGATGATGAAGAACTTCAAAGACATGAAGATGCAAGAAAATATTCAAGCACAAATCTCAAGTGATGTTCTTACATTGCACTCACACATTCATACGATCATGTAGGTGGTTTTGGTCCCTAAAACGATGCCAAAGCTTTATTCTAGCCCTAGATGCATAATGTCTTAATGGCAAAGAGTTATTGTAGCCCTACATGCATAATGTCTTAATGGCATCAAGTATGATGGATCACTCTAGGATGTTAATTTTGGGATTTGACCTCTCTATAGAGTGTATGAAGACAAAAACCAAGAGATGGCGAGTGACATAGAGAAAAATCACAATCTTGTTATGAAATACACAAGGAACAAGAGGAAAACATTCCTAGAGTTCGAATAAGGGGTTGGTGTGCCACAATCTATTCTCAAATGCATGAAATAGGACATGAGGTGCATGAACACATAGAGAAGCTTGAACACGAATTTCTCTACTCGTTGTTCACAATGCAAGAATTTCAAATCTGAAAATCTACTTTCCAAGTCTTAGCCATTTTCTTTTGTACTTTTTGGACTAGCCTTATTCGCACTAAAATATCCTCCTAAAACTCGAAAATAGTTATTGAGGCCTAAAATACCTCCAATTTTTAATCCCAAAAATGTTACAAAATTCTAGAAAAATAACATCTCTCTCTAAAGGCTAGAGGATTCTTAGAACTTTACAAATTGGAGTTTTTTCCCTTAAAAATTACAAATGAGAATGAATTTTATGTACAAATCTAACCTAGATGAAAAAAATAAAAAAGAAAATTTTTGATGGATCTTCCTCGTCTTGATCCTCCTTTTTGTCTTGATGCTCTGTCCCCTTTCAAGCATCGACTAATTTATCCTTCTTTGTTAACAATACTTGAGAGGATAAAAAATAATAAACATCCTTGATCGCATTGTTGATTTATTTGACCATTATGATACTAGATATGTCTCACATAGTAGGAACACTCTCACAATTATTGAGCTCTTCTTCTAGATATCACTTGGGTAAGGCTAAGAATGTCTTGAGATACATAAAGGCCACACGAAATGGAAGATTTTTTGTGTGATACAATAATCAAACCATTGTTTATGGATTGTGTGAGCTAAATTGGGTGGGAGGTCTCATGTTTAGAAGGCCTACATCAAGTTATGTATTTACGAGGGGAAAAGAAAGCATATCATGTTTTGGTAATTTTGGTTACGATATTGGTTGTATAGCAATATATTGTGACAATATTAATAACATTCTTCTTGCCAATAATCCACTCTATCTTGTGATAAGTAAACAAAATTAAGTACACTATCACTTCATTCAAAGAAAAAGGTCTTAAACAAAGAAGTTCGTTTGTAGCATATGCTTAGAGAAGGTCAGGTTGCATATATTTTTATAAATTCCTTGAACTCAAAGAAGCTCTTGAAGTTCAAACATCAATTTGATGCCATTGGCATAGAATGATGAATTCGAAGTTCATAATTTCTTGTTTTGAGGTAAAATATCCCATATGATTTTGCTCCATGTCTTCTTCACTTGTATGATGTACATAGACACTTAACAAATTCAGGGACACTCTATAAGAGCATGATGCTATAGTGATTGTGATATGTTAGGTCAAAATAAATTCTTTTAGGCGATTTTTAGTTCATTGAAGCTATACTAGTTAATAAGTTGTTTTGGCATGGGGTAACATTTTTCAGAAAACCTAAGATTTTCATGGAGTCGATGGAGATTTCACATAGGAGAGGACTCTCCAAGCTTAATCCAATCGGAAAGCTCCAAAATATATGATCAAAGTGATCAGATTTGAAAACTCAAAGATCATATATGTGAGAAGTGTTCTACTAACACCTATGATCATAAGTCGACCTAACCCTACTATGATTATTAAGAAAACACTCTCTTCTCGAAAGATGTGAAGGACATTCTCCAAATTACATCCACCATTTATCCATATGACCAGAAAAAGCCCTCTATAACATGCCAGAAGATAGTAATTTAATCAGCTATGGATTTTCAAACGATTTTCTAATTAGTTTGAGGTTGAATTCTCTTCTTTTCCTCTTGTCTCCCTCTCTTGTTACTTTGTTTTGGACACACTCAGTTCCACAAAGATGTTGAAATACAAGTAAGTTTCGCTACAAGATTTATTTTAAATATATCACAAAAGTAAAGTTATGTGATCTAATAGAGCATGTGATGTCATATTGATGTTGAAGTCTTATTATAAATATATCACAAAAGTAAAATTATGTGATCTAATAGAGCATGTGATGTGATGTTCAATTAAAGAAAGATTCGATCTACGAGTATATTATTGTCGGTTGAATGTGAACTACTTATAGAAGTTCAATCTCCAAGATCAATCTCTTCGGATTCGTTTGAATTTTATATCTTTAGAAGGAAGTTTGGATTGAAGTTCAATCTTTTCGGATTAGCCTGAATTGATTCAAAGTATAACTGAAGATAGGTTCAGTATTCATGGGATTTTTCATATTTTTCAAGGCAGAGGTGAGACGCTTTGCACGATCATGATTATGAGTTTGAAGGGATCAGGATTATAGAGTTCGAAGGTCCACTATGTCATGCCCCTTTGCCTGTCTCCTTGGTTTTCTATCCAACCACCTTTGGTGCTTGGGTGGTTTGTTGTGCTGCACCTAATTGTGCGCAACTATAAGGGGAGTGGTAACTGTGCATGCTTCTGGATAGTGGACTAGCTAGGAATGCCCCCAACGTCCAAGCTAAGATGCACCATGGGCATGAGTGCTGAGCCTTCCTTTCCTCACCTTTCTTGGGGACGTCGATTGCCCCTTGGATCGTGGGTAGATGCCCGGTAACGGGAATGCCCCCCGTCTCACCTTGACCGGTCTCGCACGTAAACAGGGGGCAGCCAGCACCGACCGTCAATCCCTCATCTTGCCCCCTCATGTAAAGGGGCTCTTGGATGTGTGTGGCAAAGGAGAGCCGCTATGCCTCTTGGCAACTGGCAACCTTGCATTTGACAACTTCACACCGTCGGGCCGGCCCACCTTCGACGGATGTCCCTCATCTTTCGAGTTAAGTCCCTGTCTTCCGCTGCAATCGGCCTCCGATCCATCGCACCTCATGTCCTGCTTCGGCTTTTGGGTAACTTAAGGGGATTGCCCCTTTAACTCGTGGCCGTCCTTCTCCTTGTGGGACAAGCCAAAACCCCCCCTCGGAATTGGACCGTCACACACTAAAGTAGAATTTGGGAAAAGACGGTCTTAAAGTTCAACATGAAGACTTGGTTTAAATGAGCTTGGAAACAAAAAAACTCAATCCGCTTGATCGAGAGGCTAGAATGATAATTGTGTGAAAACAAAAAATTTTATAGATTAAAAGGTTATATCATCTTACTCTCAAGAGTTAGAAGTGTCCAAACAATAAGGGAGGCTTGAACCCTCAACCTTGCCCCCATCCTATAGACAACACAGACTACAGGTCAAATCAACTTACCTATGTTCAAGTTTTCTACAAGAGCTTCACCATGCACGTAAAGATTTGAGAGTTAAGGCTCCAACGCCATTGTAGGCTGCCTTCAGACTCCATGGAAGCAGTACTATGCAGTGCATGTAGGCAAATCATTTAATGCCATGTGAGGTTCTTATTCATGTACTATTCACATTGCATGGAGGCACTCTAATATGGAGTGCTGACTAAGCGATACATTTGGAGATATGGAGCTTCCTTTTTAGTTTTTTTGAGAGTACAATGAATTGAAAACACACTCACACACCCAACTTCATAAGGTAGAGGCACCCATTTGTGAGGAACTCATAGATACATATCCAACCAAGACTTGAACGTAGGACTTCCTCCTAAGTTCAAGATGTCAAACCACTTGATCACGGTAGCTTGGATAAGATTTGGACTTTCGACCTTTCTCCTCTTCTGAATTTGCATTCTACACTTGCGTGGCATTTTCAAAAATAAAAAAATAAAAAAAAAATAGAGATAACTAATATGTTTTTCTTTGTCTCAAATAATTTTTGTGATGCCAATTCAGATTTTCACTTCAATTGCACTAGTGTATTCCACAATTCCATCGGCATGTGTGAAAAAGTAGAGACCAGAATCTATCGTGACATCCATGGTTTCAAGCGGAATATAACCACTTCTCTTTACTTTTCCGGAGCCCCAGACCACTGCTTAAATTTGATGCCCAACCCTAGGCATCACCAAATTTTGAGGGATGCCTTGACGAAAAAAGTGGGCATCCTTATCATACACAATCAAACTGCCTTGAAGTTTTGACGTATAATTACATGACTTCATTATATATATATATATATATATATATATATATATATATATATATATATATATATATATATATATATATATATATACACACACGTATCACTATAGTATCCAATGATTAGTGTCTCTTTCTCTCTCTCTCTCCCCATTATGCATGAACTAAAAATTGTTCATCCATTGTGTCACTATGAATAGGGAACTATTAAAATTTAAATTATACCTCAAAAAAAGAGATCAACTTTTATGATGTTTTACTAAACATACATATATGTACAATGATCATGCTTATGCATGAAGTTGATATATACCCATTATCCATATGGCAATCCATTATGCATGAAGTTTTCAATCATTACCCGATGGTAACTAAAATATGCATATTACACATTATTAAAATAAGCCAACTTGCAAATGACACTCACTTGCTAGTGCTTGATCAATTAGCTTGCAATTTGTAATGATTTGCCAGTAGGAACTGAAGTCTATAGACTTTGGATAGTGAGCTTTCTACATTGATCCATTGGGCAAAGGAACTAGAAAGCATGGTAAATCTTAGAAGTGAGAGCCTGAACCATTGCACAATGAATAAGTAACTCATGATTTTGTATCATATATGCAAGTTCAATCGTGAACATGGAATCTGGTGCACTCAAAAGTGCTTTAACTAATATCTATCAACAGAGCATTAGAGCCTAATAATCTATTGATTCATAAACCAAGATTATTCAAGGTATGTAAATATGAAATTGATACTTTACAAATATGAGACAATTGTTTTTTTATTAGAAGAAAATCTTATATTCTCCCGTGTTCTGCACAAAACATAAGTCAATGGCTCAAAACTAAAATATAACTCATGCAAACCAAATATGACAGCTGTGGGAGCGAGTGTTTGCAGAACAACATAAATAAATAAACAATTGATTTTACTCCTTATTGAACAACACACAAGTAACTTCATACTTGTATCTAAGCCCAAGTTTTTACATATTTGTAGATAACGATGTTAATATATTACCTGTAGCCATATGGTCATAGCAACTTGACCAATGCGTCAATAGACGAAGGTAGATATCTAACAGTGCATAACAATACCACATTCCTTTGCGTCAAAGAAAATGGAGGCTTCAATGGATCTACTCACTCAAGTCAAGTTATTAAAGACACTTTTAAACCACTAACCATTGTTTATAAATTTCTAAATGCGACAAGAACATCTCTATCGTAGAACAAGCAATCATAGTTTGGTAACAAAAGCAGCAATGGTTTTATATAACTTATGAATAATAATGTTAAACGCACATGCCTCAACTTAACACCTACGTCCAATAAATTTATTGAAGCTGAGACAATCTCTACTATGTAAAAATCAGAAAATACAAAGATAATAATATCTGTGTCTTGAACTTATAGAGTTGAAGCATAAAAACCAACAAATTAATCTTCAAAAGACGCACAGTCTCCCAATATCACAAAAAGCTTTGACCAATGCAAATCCAGCGGCCTAGAGAATACATCGCAACTTGAAATAGGTCACTAGAAACTGTCCAACATGAAACATGAAACTCCATCAATGAGCATAAGTAGATGTGGGCGTGAAGCTCGTGAATCAATCAGAAGAGGATTAAAACTGCATCGATGAGCATAAGAAGATGTGGGTGGGAAGCTCATGAATCAGTAAGAAGAAAATTTTGAAGTTTCTGAATGAAAAGCGTGGGTTAAACGCGGGCTACAAATGTTACGAACTTTAGAAAAAAAAAAAAAGGTTTGGTCGAGCCCTCCGCAAGGGTCTTACATGTTGACAACTTTTGCATTGAACATATATACATAACACACACACACACAAACACACACACATATATATATATATATAATATATATATATATATATATATATATATATATATATATATATGAGGATGCTCGGGTCTTGAAAATGGGCATCACTGTTGTATTTTGACGGTCTACTATGCCCGTCAATTTTGAAGGTTATCTAGAGATCCTACCTATATTTTCTATTTTTAATGTATTTTTTGAAGGTCAAAAATATTTTTTGACTGTATTTTACGGTAAAAAAAGGCCAAAATGGGCAATACGGCCGTCAAAAATCAACACTGATGGGCATCCCTCAAGATGCCCAAACCTGAAAATTGGGCATCCTTTGATGCCCAAACCCCCCTTTGATGCCCACTTTGGGCATCAAATTTAAACACTGCGGGCCTAGACTCAAAAGTCCACAGATTTTCCAATTCGCAGGGAGTTAGGGTGCACCGTCGTCCAATCATTTCATAATTCGACAATTTTTTTCAAGGCAATTATACCTGTCCTAAGTTGTAAGTCAACAAAACACCAAAGCTTACAACTTACACCAAAATCAACACTGATGGGCATCCCTCAAGATGCCCAAACCTGAAAAGTGGGCATCCTTTGATGCCCAAACCCCCCTTTTATGCCCACTTTGGGCATCAAATTTAAACACTGCGGGCCCAGACTCAAAAGTCCACAGATTTTCCAATTCGCAGGGAGTTAGGGTGCACCGTCGTCCAATCATTTCATACTTCGACGGTTTTTTTCAAGGCAATTATACCTGTCCTAAGTTGTAAGTCAACAAAACACCAAATTTGTCCCAGGCCGTTAAGGCAGCTGGTTGGGCCTCTCGCCTCTTGAGGCGGGGGCGAGGGTTCAATCCCTGCTGGCCACATATAAGGGACATGTATAACCTGGAATGATGAAGCATATGGCTGATGTGCCATCGTTTGACTAGCTCTACGGTAGTTGTGACTGCCGTTCAACCCAGTCTTGTAAACCCCTGTTCTTGTGGGATAACGGGGGTCCCATGGGTACTATGCCCTTCCTTGTATAGTTGCAATTTCAAAGTTAAAGTTCGGGGGAGTAGACCTCGGCTGAACCTCCATTTAAAAAAAATAAATAAATAAATTAAAAAAAAAAAAAAAAAAACAAAACACCAAAGCACTTTTCTTACAATATCAAATTTGAGCATTCAATAAGGACTGTGTGACGAATTGACGGAGGGCCTTTGAAAAAGGTCTCGCGAAGACGTCGGCCGACTGCTTGCCAAGTTGCCACACAGTGAAAAATCTAGCCATAGCAGGATGTCATCTTTGGACTTCGTACTTTGTTTCCTTATTCATCTGCATTTTGCTTTCATTGGTCCATAGGAATGCAGTACTGTTCTGGAACTCCATGTCCTGAAGGCGGAAGGACTTCTTCGAGATTAACGCAGATCGAGGATACTGTAAGGGGTCTTATGAATCCCAGTGAGTTGGCCATTCCCCACAGCTTCTGTCCGCACGGTGAGGCTTCAGCTCATCGTTACTGTTTAGTAGGGAGGCAGTGTGGTAAACGCCTGAGTACTGTAGATTGCCCCTTACTTGTCTGGTAGCTATGGAGGCTTCACGGAATAACTTATCCTGCACTTCCAGCCGCCCGCTCCTCTTTGCGCTCAATGGGAGAAGAGTGGAAATTGCATCCCCCGACCCTTCCATGACTCTCCTGACCTTCCTTCGCTCTCATGCTCGCCTTACCGGAACTAAACTCGGCTGTGGCGAAGGTAATTCATTCGTGCGTGTGTGTGTGTATATATATATATATATATATATATATATATATATATATATATATATATATATATATATATATATATATATATATATATATATATATATAGAGAGAGAGAGAGAGAGAGAGAGAGAGAGAGAGAGAGAGAGAGAGAGAGAGAGAGAGAGAGAGAGAGAGAGAGAGAGAGAGAGAGAGAGAGAGAGAGAGAGAGAGAGAGAGATCTTCTTTCCTGCAGGTGGCTGTGGTGCATGCCTCGTGCTACTCGCGTCCTACGATCCTATATCAAAGCAGGTGCAGGAGTCTAGCATCAACTCTTGCTTGGCCCTCCTCTGCTCTGTGGATGGCTGTGCTATCACCACCATTGAGGGACTAGGCTCTACTCAAACCGGCTTTCATTCCATACATAAGCGCATGGCGGGATTTCATGCCTCCCAATGTGGATATTGTACACCGGGTATGTGCATCTCTCTATACAGCACATTACGGAACTCCTGCGGACATCATTCACCTAAGGCTAATCATGCGAGTTATTCTGAGGTTCCCACTTCCGAGTGTAGTGCGGCGCCTTACCGTACTGAAAACGGAGACCATGAACCACATAAACCTCTGCACGTTATACCCACACTCACTTGTGAGGATGCCCAAAAGGCCATAATTGGTAATATATGCAGATGCACAGGCTACAGGCCTATCCTTGATGCTTGTAAGAGCTTCGCGGGAGATGTAGATGTGGAGGACCTTGGCATCAACTCCTTTTGGCCATCTTCAAGGGAAGCAAAGATTGAGCTTCTACCTCCCTATTCGGGAATTTTGGATACTTCATTCCCGAATTTCCTTATTAAAGAGCTTGATTACAGAGAAAGTGGAAGAAACACGTTTGCATGTGACCAATCTGCCGCTGTAAATGGATTTTCCAATCCTGGGAATGCTTTGGATCTTAAGGTGACATTTAGAGATGGAGATTCAGGAGTAGAGAAGATGTGGGTCCAAGCAAGCAGTCTGAATTCGGTCTTTGAGGCCTTGCAGTCAGACCAAGCAAAAGGTGATGCAAAACTTGTGGTTGGAAATACGAGTTCTGGTTACTACAAGGATGAAAATCCTCGGATCCTTATTGATATAGGTCGCATTCCTGAGCTTCTGGTGTTGAAAGAGGTTTCAGGAGCATTGATCGTTGGTGCTGCTGTCTCCCTTGGAAGATTGATTGATGCATTGGAGGTAATCATTAGTCGAAGCACAGATAAGAGCACAGCCCCAGATGATGGATCAGTGGCCCATGGCCTTGCATCACATATGCGGAAGGTTGCAAATTCTCATGTAAGACATAGAGCTAGTGTGGGTGGCAATCTCATCATGGCACAACAGTTCCATTTTGATTCAGACTTGGTACCATTATTTTTAGCAGTGGGTGCTACTACGCACATAATTGCATCTGGTGGGAAGTCACAAACCTTGAGTATAGAGGAATTCCTGCAAATAGGTCTTCTTCAGCATGGTTGGATTCTAGAGTCTATAACTCTACCTTTGCATGAATACTCTGGTTGGGGGAATATTTTGGCAGATACTGGTAGTGAAAGCAAGCAAAGGCATCCAGGCTCAAAAGAGTGTTACTTCCGAAGCTATCGGGCTGCTCCTCGTAATCTGGGAAATGCTCTAGCACATTTGAATGCTGCATTTTTTGCGAGCATGTCACATTCTGATAATTGTTGCACAATTCTAGATTTGAAGCTGGCATTTGGTGCCTTTGGAGGAGCTCATGCAATCAGAGTACACAAAGTGGAAAGCTTCCTCTATGGAAAAGTATTGAGTTCAAGAACTCTGATTGAAGCCATTGATCTTTTAAAAGGTGAACTTCAACCTTCTTTAAGAATGTCGAAAAAGGCTAGCTACAAACTCAGCCTTGCTGTGGATTACTTCTCCAGTTTCTTCTCTCCTCTGTTGGAAAGTGCATTCACTGGTACCCCTGGTATTGAGAAGGGCTTATCATCTAATGTGGAGGGGAAGCGCAACATCCTTTCTCAAAATGATGAAATCACCAAGGAAAGGACATGCTTCTCTGGGAAGCAAATTGTGCCTAGCCTGGAGGAGGATCACCTGATCCATAAAGCCATGGAGAAAACAGACGCCTGTATACAAGCTGCAGGTGTAATTTGCATGTGTTGCTAAGGAGACAGTTGTTTTAGTTTTGTTGTTCTCTATCACTCTCCATACCCTTGCTCTCTTCTTTTTCCTTCCTCTCCCTTTTTCTTTTTCTCAGCATGTATGCATATGTGCAGGTGAGGCAGTGTATGTGGATGATATTCCTTCTCCAGACCAGTGTCTTTTTGCAGCCTTTGTTGTCTGTACAAAAGCAGCTGCAAAAATTAAGAAAATTGATCCTAATCGAGCACTTTCATCAGTAGGGGTGATAGCATTCATATCTGCAAAAGACATTCCAGAAGGAGGGGCCAACGTGGGAGCTATTGCCTTTGGTGCTTCTGATAACTTGTTTGCTGATTACTTCTCTGAGTATGTTGGGCATCCTGTTGGCGTGGTGGTAAATCATGCTTCATAGTACACACTTTAATTGCTATTTAGTTTGTTAGACGTGTTACTTAATGTTTGTGCCTAGCTCAGATGCTATTTACTTTGTTTGACGAGGTACTCCAGGAAATGTTTCCATCTAGCTCAGTAGAGAATGAAGTGGAGAAGACTTCTCAGTGGTCTGGGAATCTGTTCAAAATATTTTTGACAGGGTGTCTGAATTTCATGGTTGCCGTCACTCATTGTGTTCGAAATATTTGCGATTGAATATTGTCTAAAAATTGTAGTTGCTGTTCTCGGCCCTTATTTTGTATTTAAGATTGTTGGAATATTGAATTTCTGTCCTATCTTTCATGTAAGAGGGGCATGGGTGGCATCACTGTGGACTTGTGGTTCATAGGATTCTGCAACAGAGATGTTATGTGTATGAGAGGCATGGGTCCCATCATTGCGGACTTGCGGTTTATTAAGCTCTGTAACAGAGATTTTGTATGTAATTTAGTGGATGGAAGCTTTTTAATTGGAGAAATGCTTGATGGTGCATAGCAATGTTTCATCTTCCAAACAAATGAAGTTGTAATAGTGCAATATGTATTGTGTAAGTTATAGTGGGGCATTACTGAACTTACTGTGGGTTTTTCTTGGATATTGTTACTCAGAAACACTGCATAGATACTACTGTGCATTGTATCTAAGCTTCCTTGTATGCTTTTTTCGTAACTGATTTCATTCTTATAGGTGGCAGATACAACAGAGCATGCTCAGGCAGCTGCACACTTAGTCGAAATTGAGTATGATGTGGAGGCCTTACCTATAGTATGCATAGAAGATGCTGTTGCCAAGGGCAGTCTTTTCTTGGTACCTCCCTTTGCTTCAAAAGTTTCAATTGGGAATGTAGAGCAAGGATTTTCAGAAGCCGATTACCAAGTTTCTGATGCAGAGGTAAATCCTATTCCAAGTATTAGAGGAGGACTTTTCCTTGATTGTAGCTTTTGATTAGAATGAAACATGTGTGCTGATAGGTGAGGACAGGTTCACAGTATTACTTTTATATGGAGACTCAAACAGCACTGGCGATTCCAGATGAAGATAACTGTATAGTGGTATATAACTCCTGTCAAAGTACGGACCTTCTGCAGAAGTCTCTTTCCACATGCCTTGGCATACCTCATCATAATGTGCGCATAATAACTAGAAGAGTGGGAGGTGGATTCGGAGGAAAGGCTAGCCGGAATATTGTTGTAAGCATAAAAGATTGCAGTTATGAAATATTTCTTTCGATTACAATTTTCAGCTTTACATTTTCTTTTGTGACATTACAGGTAGCAAATGCCTGTGCACTTGCAGCCTTCAAACTACGAAGACCAGTGCGGATGTACCTGGATCGTAAAACAGATATGGTTATGATGGGTGGTCGTCACCCGACAAAAACATCCTATACAGTGGGATTCAAGTCAGATGGAAAGGTGACTGGTCTCAGAGCAAAGATATCCATGGATGGAGGCTGGTCAGAGGATCTTAGCCCATTCTTGCCAATCGCAGTGACAAAGTCTCTGAAAAAGTATGATTGGGGGTCCTTGGATTTGGAATATGTAGTTTGCAAGACAAATCTGTCTAGCAAGAGTGCAATGAGAGGACCAGGCCACCTTCAGGGGTCTTTTATTGCAGACTCCATCATTGAGCATGTTGCTTGTACTCTGGGTTTAGACGTTCACACTGTCATCACACGAAACATGCATTCCCTCGATAGTGCTTCACTTTACTTTTCTGATGCAGATATGGTGGGTGGGATCGAAAGCTATTCACTTCCCAGTATGTGGAATAGCATGCTTTCTCGCATGGAGGAAAAAAGGAAAGAGGTTGACATATTCAATGCTGCCAATGTCTGGTTGAAGAAGGGACTGTCTGTGATTCCATGTATATATGAGGTTGAACAGAATTCAAAACCTGCAAAGGTGAGCATATATCATGATGGTTCCATTGTTGTGGAGGTTGGTGGAATCGAATTAGGGCAGGGACTTTGGACCAAAGTCAAGCAAGCCACTGTGCATGGACTGACTCCATTGATTACTCCAGGAACAGTTGCATCATCAATAAAGGTCCGGGTTGTCCAGGCAGACAGTATCAGTCTAGCTCATGGGGGTATGACTTCTAGTAGCACCACCTCTGAAGGAAGCTGTGAGGCAGTAAGACAAGCTTGTCAGATTCTTGTTGAGAGATTGTTGCCAATTAAATTAGAGAAAGAGAAGGGATCAAATAGCAGTCTCACTTGGAATAACCTAATACGTGTGGTAAGTTATTTTTCATACTATCAGAGTTCTCTCTGTTCTTTTGTCAGTTCCACTCTCATGTACATGTGTAGGACATGCACAAAAATATACATATGTGTTTGTGCTAGAGTGTGTTTTGGGGAGGGAGGGAGAGAGAGAGGGGGAGAGAGAGAGGGGGAGAGAGAGAGGGGGAGAGAGAGAGGGTGAGAGGGAGGGAGAGGGAGGGGGGGGGGGGAGAGAGAGAGAGAGAGAGAGAGAGAGAGAGAGAGAGAGAGAGAGAGAGAGAGAGAGAGAGAGAGAGAGAGAGAGAGAGAGAGAGGGAGGGAGGGAGGGAGGGAGGGAGGGAGGGAGGGAGGGAGGGAGGGAGGGAGGGAGGGAGGGAGGGAGGGAGGGAGGGAGGGAGGGAGGGAGGGAGGGAGGGAGGGAGGGAGGGAGGGAGGGAGGGAGGGAGGGAGGGAGGGAGGGAGGGAGGGAGGGGAGGGAGGGAGGGAGGGAGGGAGGGAGGGAGGGAGCGGGGGCAGGGGGGGTGGGGAGGGAGGGAAGGAGGGAGGGGGAGGGGGGTGGAGGGGGGGGAGAGAGAGAGAGAGAGAGAGAGAGAGAGAGAGAGAGAGAGAGAGAGAGAGAGAGAGAGAGAGAGAGAGAGAGAGAGAGAGAGAGAGAGAGAGAGAGAGAGAGAGAGAGAGAGAGAGAGAGAGAGAGAGAGAGAGAGAGAGAGAGAGAGAGAGAGAGAGAGAGAGAGAGAGAGAGAGAGAGAGAGAGAGAGAGAGAGAGAGAGAGAGAGAGAGAGAGAGAGAGAGAGAGAGAGAGAGAGAGAGAGAGAGAGAGAGAGAGAGAGAGAGAGAGAGAGAGGGGGGGGCTGGAATTTTTCATTTGGGGAATTTTCAGCTACGTTTGGTTGGAATTTTTCAGCCATAGTTGGCTGAAATTTTGAGCTCTTTGAACATCATTGGGATGGTTTACATGGTCATAGTCAATCGTACAAGTTTGAAACAAAGGCATGAGTTTATCAAATACATCTTGTGAACTAAGTGTTGGTTTAAATTTGCTTCAAGTAAATGATAAACTGAATTTTCAGCAAATAACAAGTCTCTACTTACAATAATTTTGTCGGACAATGGACGGGATAAGCGATAACCTTTACTCTCACTATTATATTTAACAAATATACATTCTTTTTTCTTGTCATCAAGTTTGTGACGATGCTGTGATGGCAGAAGAGCATATGCCATACAACTTCTATTGATTGTGTTCCGTCAAGCAAACCGCTTCCATTGACTCTCTATTGCTCTTCTTGCAAAAGGAGAAACACAACCTCATAAAAAGTATACATATTTTGACTTCCTTTTGCAACCAAACGAAGCATAGCAAAGCTTTGAAAAGATTTCGATAATCCTTTTGAGTAGTGTAGCAATGACTGATGCATCTGGAATGATCTTATCAATGTTTGCCGATTGCGCTTTCAAATTCTTGACGTGTGTAACATATACATCCATTGACTTGTTTTCAGCCATACATACATCTTCAAGTTGGTCTGTCAAGTAAGCAACATATGCTTCATTACACATGACATACAAAGAAGCAAGTGTATCTCAAGCTTGTTTTGAAGTAGTGCATTACTGGATATGTGGAACAATATGACGCTTCACAAAAACGACAATCAATGCATGAGTTTTAACATCCTTTTTATCCCATCTAAGTTGCTCTTACGTAGGAGGAGAAGGCATAGTCACTGGAATTGAATAAGATTCTGATCTATGATAAGAGGCTGCGTAGTAGAAGAAACATTGGGTCATTTGTCAACATCTACCATTGTCTTAGATATTTTGCTTTGCACTAAGAACATGCTTCATCATTTAAGACCACATTGGATAGTTTGTCCCATCAAGCTTACTTAGCTTGAAGCACGCCAAACAAGTCATTGTTGCTTTCCATTGCATTAAAGAACTCACAAAAGTTATGAACTTCAATAAAGCTGAAATGAAGCTCACAAACTGTAACTCCGATGGCAAATCTAACTGCACGAATGGCTTTGAAAAGGGGGTAAAACCTTAATGCTCCTGTTCGAAATATCTTTGGCGGAAATGATCTTTGAGTGCGGAACTTCCTATTTCTATGCTCCGAAACTAATTTACACGGTTAGAGTTGTGCACGGCGATGTCATTAAAAAATAACATGTTGAAAAGGAGTTGAACTTGTTTTGATACCCCTGATGGGTGTGTGAGTGAGTGAAGAAGCACACATAGAAGTACGCATGATGCCATTCTTGTTATAGTGGATAGATTCACAAAGATGACACACTTCATTCTAATTACCAAAGCAATCATAGGTGCAATCACTGCTAGACTTTTTCTCAGATACATCTTTAGACTTCATGCATTGCCTAATGATATTGTCAGTGATTGGGTCCAGAGTTCATATCCAACTTTTGGAACAATCTTTGCAAGCTCCTTGGTTTTTAAGTTGAATTGTCTGGAAGCAATCATTGAGATATTGATGGACAAATAGAACGATTGAATCTAGTCCTATAATAGTATCTTCGTTGCACCATCAACTATCATACTGGTTTGAGCTTTTATCCTTTGCAAAGTTTGCCCATAACAATAATGTTCATACATCTACCAAGCGAACTCCCTTCTTTACAAATTATGGACAACACCCAAGGATGGATGCACAACTCTGAAACCATGTGAAAAACACAATTGCGAGAGATAAGAGCCAGTACCTCGTGGATATTCACCAAAAACTCAAGAAAGAGATCCATAGAGCTCAAGAAGGATATAAGTATTATGCAAATCAATATCGTGTTCAAAATCCATCTTATCATGTTACAAATAAAGTCTAGTTACTTAGAAATTATTTGTAGAGTTCAAGGCCATGCGCAAAGCTAGACCATCAGAGATTTGGTCCTTTCACCATCTTGGCCGAGATTAATTGAGTTACCTTGGAGCTCCCGTTACCAAGTACCATGAGAATACATCGAGTTTTCCATGTATTTATGTTGGAGCCGTATCAAATTTCTCCATTAAGGGGGGTGCGATCTAGTCATTCACCACCTATTGAGATTAAGGATCATGAAGAATTTGAGGTTGAGAATCTCCGAGGGAAGATTGGAATACCTTGTTCATTGGAAAGGGTATGAAATCAGGGATAAAAGTTGGAACGTGTAGAAAATCTTTAGAGAGCACCAATCAAGGTTCGTGAATTCCAGAAGAAGAATCCAGTGAAACCCAAGCCAAAGAACATGGTGAGTGCTCCTCATGGAACTCATTGATTGAGGGGAAGGTGATATCATAGACATAAAAGGAAACCATCTTGAACCTTAGAGTTCTTGTGACTTTCTAGATCTCATGATTGGTTCAGATTTTGGAGAAACTAATGCCATCATCGTATCTGGAACATGCAAAACCCTAAGATCGACTCTCTACTTTCTTTATTTTGAAATTCGAGATCTTGTTTCGGATTGCTAACATCATCGATGAGATCATCAATTCATAACCACCCTTGAATACATGTATAAGAAGAGCTTGGCCACATACATTCTTAGTCTTGACACTACCAATCTTGGAAGCTCAAGGAGCCTCGATCTCCAAGTAAGTTCTTTCTACGTTTTAGTTTTAGTTTTAGTCTTGTTCTTTGGTCTAGTCTTGTCTAGTATAGTATTCTGGACATCGTGTCTTGTCCTCATGCAATCTCGTAGTACGAGATCATGTCCCATTATTTCTTGTGTCTAGTCCATCTCCCTTAAGAGAGTTCTTGTAATTCAAATATCTTGTTTCATACCTATGATTTTAGGTTTTGGGATCTTTTGTATCTATCTAGTCTAATTATCATACCTATTAGTCTCGGGTTATGGGACTTCTTATAACAGTTCTATATTCTTGAATTATGTTCCCTATGTGGCGGATCTTATAATCAGAAGCACATTTCTGAAATTTTGTTCAAGTCTAGTGAGAGGGCATAATTTGTCATCGAGACACATGGAGAAACTATGATCAAGCCTTGATAATATATGGATTTACTATATCTCATGATTGGTTTACAATTTTGAGAGACTAATGCTACCATTGTGTCTGGAAGAAACCAACCGTGGGATCATTGACTACTTGCTTGATTCTAACTTTGGAGGTTCTGTTTTCGATTGATGATATCTTCGATGATATCATCGATCCGTAACCCCCTTTGAATACCTATACAAGGAGGGTTGGCTACATACATCCAAAGTCTTTCCAATGCTAGCCTTGAGAGCAAGGAGTCACGATCTCCAAGTAAGTACTTTTCAAGTTCCAATTCTAGTTCTAGTCTTGTTCCTTGTTCTAGTCTTGGCTAGTTTAGTATTCTGACATCCCATCTTGTCCTCTCGTAATCTCATAGTACGGGATCTTGTCCAATTATTCTTGTACCTTGTTTATTTATCTCCCTCACGGGATTTCTTGCAATTTATATAATCTTTTTTCATACCTAGGATCCTAGACTCTAGGATCTCTTATACCACTTCTAGTCCAATTACCCATACCTATCAATCTTGAGTTGTGGGACTTCGTGTAACAAGTTCTATATTGTTGTATCATTTGCCCTATCATGGTGATCTTGTAATCAGAAGTATAGTTTTGAAAAACTTATCCAACCTAGTTAGAGGGCATAATTGAGTGCCTCCCTCACACAATCTAGTGCTCCCATGATAAATTCGTAGTTGACTTTTTTGATGATATCCTTGTCTATAGGCAAGGTATAACTCTGCATTTGAAACACTTGGAAAAGGTCTTTCAAGTACTAAGAGAGAACAAGCTGTATGGCAAAGAAGCTAAGTGTGAATTCTTTTCAACGGACATCAATTATCTTGGGAATATTATATTTGAAAAAGGAACTCACGTGGATCTTGAAAAGGTTCAAGTTATTCTTAATTGGTTTGATCACATCTTAAAAGTATTATAAAACCTCAAAATTTTTTGGGTATACAAGATACTACAAAAAGTTTGTATCAGAGTTTGCGAAGATTCCAATCCCTTTATTTGAAAAGTTAAAGGGAAAGCCTAAGAGTCTTACTTGGGATAAGGAACAAATAAAAAATATAGAACAGCTTAAAAAGCCACAACATCGGCCCTCATTCTATAGATAGTAGATCCAAATGAACCCTTTGTGGTTGAAAGAGATGCAAGTGAACTAGTAGTAGGAGCTTTGTTGAATGAAAATGGTCGATCAATTGCTTTTGAAATTCAAAAGCTAAACTTAGCTCAATGAAACTATTCGACGTATGAGAAAGAGTTTTATGCCATTATGCATACTCTAAAGAGATGGAGACATTACTTGTTTGGCGCCAAAGTGACTATAGTTTTTTGATCAAGCAAGTATGAAATGGTTTGCAAACCAATCCGAGTTATCATGTAAAAAGGAGAGTTATCATGTAAAAAGGCAAGATGGGTCGAGATACTATAGGAGTTTGACTATGAACTAAGATATCGAAGAGGGAAATTCAATGTAGTTGGAGATGCGTTAAGTCGTATGCTTATGCTGGATTCTCTGAGCTTCATAGAAATCTCCAAATGACTTGGTAGAGTTGATGAAAAGTAAGTATCAAGAAGATCAAAGTTTTAAAGAAGCTTGGAAAAAGATTCTTGACCAAGGTAGAAACTTATGATTTGAAGATAAGCTTAAACATTATATTATTCAAAAATACTTATTATACAAAGGAAAGATCTTTGTACCTTGTGACATAGAACTTAGATCGAAAGTTTTGTATGAATGCCATGATGCCTCTAGTGCCAATCATCAAGGAATTAACAAACCTTATGAATTGGTCAAATGACAATTTTATTGGCCATGTATACATAAAGATATACATAATTATGTATAAAAAATGTAAAGAATCCCCAGTACATAGAGCAGAGAAGTTCAAGATAGGTTACTTATTACAACCTTTGAAAATTCCTAATGGTAAATAAGACAGTATTTCCATGGATTTTATTATGGGCTTGTCTTGAACCCAAAAAGGACAAGATGCAGTTTCAGTTATAGTGGATCGTTTGACCAAAATGACCCGTTTCGTTCCTATTCGAACTAGTGTTAAAACTCAAGAACTAGCTAAGTTGTTTGTTGAACATCTCTGCAGACTCTATGGTCTACCTAAAGACATAGTATCAGATAGAGAAAAAGTTCAATAGCCATTTTTGGAGAGCTTTTTCTGAATGTTAGAAACAAAGCTAAATATGACTATTGGCAAGCATCTCGAGAAGGATGTGCAAACAAAAAGGGTCAATCGAATACTTAAGAGTTACGACGAGTTGATAGGTGTGTATACCCTATCAGCTATGCTTTTTTTGTAATTTTTCCTATGTTTTATTTGCATTTTGTGCTAGGCTTCATTATGTTTGAGTTTGCCCATCACTTCTGGAAGTGATAGAAACTCAGTTCACAGAGCTTCTTGTGAGTTCATGCTCGTGGTGTGTGTGCGTTGTGGGGTGCGTGTGTGAGCATGTATTCACTTTGAGTTCTATACCCACTATTGGGCACTGATGACGTTAGTGGGGATGTCATAGTACTGAGTCGATACTGTGCATGATGGAGCTGATATGCTATATAGTCTTGTGGTTGACTACCATGAGCTTATAGTTGCACTTTCATTTGAGGGTGAATTTGGGGTTCGCCTAGATTCATTCTGGTATATATGACTGTCGTATTAGTGGACATGCAGTTTTCACTTTTGGATTCTTCGTCCAAGTTACGACGAGTTGATAGGTGTGTATTACCCTATCAGCTATGCTTTTTTCTGTAATTTTTCCTATGTTTTGTTTGCATTTTGTGCTAGGCTTCATTATGGCTGAGTTTGCCCATCATTTCCAGAAGTGATAGAAACTCAGTTCGCAGAGCTTCTTGTGAGCTCATGCTCGTGGTGTGTGTGCGTTGTGGGGTGCGTGTGTGAGCATGTATTCACTTTGAGTTCTATACCCACTATTGGGCACTGATGACGTTAGTGGGGATGTCATAGTGTTGAGTCGATATTCTGCATGATGGAGCTGATATGCTATATAGTCTTGTGGTTGACTACCATGAGCTTATAGTTGCACTTTCATTTGAGGGTGAATTTGGGGTTCGCCTGGATTCATTCTGGTATATTTGACTGTCGTATTAGCAGACATGCAGTTTTCACTTTTGGATTCTTCGTCCGAGTTACGATGAGTTGATAGGTGTGTATACCCTATCAGCTATGCTTTTTCTGTAATTTTTCCTATGTTTTGTTTGCATTTTGTGCTAGGCTTCATTATGTCTGAGTTTGCCCATCACTTCCGGAAGTGATAGAAACTCAGTTCGCAGAGCTTCTTGTGAGTTCATGCTCGTGGTGTGTGTGCGTTGTGGGGTGCGTGTGTGAGCATGTGTTCACTTTGAGTTCTATACCCATTATCGGGCAGTGATGACGTTAGTGGGGATGTCATAATATTGAGTCGATACTGTGCATGATGGAGCTGATATGCTACATAGTCTTGTGGTTGACTACCATGAGCTTATAGTTGCACTTTCATTTGAGGGTGAATTTGGGGTTCACCTGGATTCATTCTGGTATATATGACTATTGTATTAGCGGACATGCAGTTTTCACTTATGGATTCTTCGTCCGAGTTACGACCACTTGATAGGTGTGTATACCCTATCAGCTATGCTTTTTCTGTAATTTTTCCTATGTTTTGTTTGCATTTTGTGCTAGGCTTCATTATGGCTGAGTTTGCCCATCACTTCCGGAAGTGATAGAAACTCAGTTTGCAGAGCTTCTTGTGAGTTCATGCTCGTGGTGTGTGTGCGTTGTGGGGTGCGTGTGTGAGCATGTATTGACTTTGAGTTCTATACCCACTATTGGGCACTGATGACGTTAGTGGGGATGTCATCGTATTGAGTCGATACTGTGCATGATGGAGCTGATATGCTATATAGTCTTGTGGTTGACTACCATGAGCTTATAGTTGCACTTTCATTTGAGGGTGAATTTGGGGTTCGCCTAGATTCATTATGGTATATATGTATTTTCAAACCAAACTAATTGAGAAGACTATTTACCTTTATTTGAGTTTTCTTATAACAGAGTGAAGCATTCAATAACTGAGTATAGTCTTTTCATGTTTATGTATGGATTCAAGCCAACATCCCCATATGAAGTTGGATCACAAAATATGAAAGTCTAAGGAGCTAAAGATTTCTTGGAAGATATGAACTTTAAACTAAAGGTAGCTAAGGAAAATCGGAGGAGAACTCAGGTATAGTCAAAGCTATAGAGACCTTAAGAGGGGAGATATTTCCTTTCAGGTTGGATAATAAGTTTATTTAAAACTTCTCGAGGGATATGAAACTCTAAAAACAGGATCCTATCTTAAACAATCTCCAAGATATTGCCTCCCTTTTGAGATTCTTAGAAAGGTTTGGACTTTCTCTTATGAGTTAGACTTTTTTGAAGATTGTCTACTTCACCCAAGGTTTCATGTTAGTAGATTGAAAAGAAAATTGGCTAAACAAGATAATCTTGTATCTCTTGATAGGATAGTCCAACCTATCTCACTTCAAATAATCCCTCATTAACCGAAGAAAATACTACACACTCGAGATAAAAAGACCTGGAATCATTTATATAAAGAGTGTCTAGTTAAATGGAAGTATGGGATAAATGAAAGAGCGACATGGGAACATGTTCCATCAATAAAAGATTCCCCTCTTTTCAAACTGAAGGTTGAAGAAGAGGTGAATATCTGAGAGTAATACAATGCTCGACGAGATTGATCATGGTGCATAAGGGAATACTCCACATACCACTGCTTGGGTTGCACCCGTGGAGAATGGATTAACCCTAGGTTTATTTGCTTTGGTTAGACCCTTGAAGATTGGCTTTCAATTCTTGGTTTAGCACTTGGTATTTATTTCATCAGAGCCTCAATTGAATGGTTTTTACCCTTAAGATTAATTATCCTAAGGTGTGGGAATCTTAGTCTTGGGAGAAGCTTCTCCTAAGTATCACCTTGATTCGTACGTGAAGGGAAGGCTTCGCTTGAAATAGAAGTCATGTGGCTTGCCCTTGGAAAGTATCCACATGAGGGACACTTGGAGGGACGCTTAGAAGTGTCAGATGAGATGCACCCTTTGGACGTGTGGTATATATATTCACCATTGAGATGGGTTATGGGTCTCAATAACCAAGAATTCTGCCAAGCATTCATGAATCTTCTTTTGGAGAATTCCCTTCTTTAAGTCCTGTCACTAGTGTGTTTGGTTTTCACCTTCTCCATATCATTCTTGACTTCAATTTGGCCTTGTTGAAGCTCGTCTTTGATGTTATCAATCGTGGAAGTTTCTCCCCCTTATGCATACACATGTCGTGCTCTTCCATTAAGGTGAGAGCTTTTTCTTAAGATGGATATTTTAATCATTGAGGGCTTGACTTGTTTCTTCATTCTTTCTGTAATCTCTCGGTTTGATCTTGGAGTTCTCCCCTTTCTTCAGTGCATTTGTTATGTTATAAAACGAATGATTTTATCTTTCCTCCATTTCATTGTGAGATCGTTTTCTAGGTGATCATAAAGCTTTCTCTGATTACCTTTGAGAGAGGCCATCCTGCTTGTGCTCTTTCATGATACTCGGCAAACCTCAGATAGAGCTCTCTCCTGTATGTATTACTGATCAGCTCTTTGACCAGGAAATTCCTTGCGAGTTCTTCAGCAGGAATTCAGGTGCCGCACGACTTTTACAAAGCAGGGTAGGAACTCGGCAAATTGTAGTAATCCTAATCAAGAATCTGCTGACAAATTCTTGTACAAATGATCAGTATGAAAGATTACAGACATAGTAAGCAGTACCCCTTTGATGAACTGCTCAAAAACCCTAACAGATGAAAAATACTGTCTATGTTTGGTATGATCATTTATCCTTTAGTTGAGGTGACCTTCCCTCAGCTTGAATAGTAAATAGAGCATGTAACAGGGTGTGATGTTTGCCAACAGCAGTCCAGCTTGGCAGCTTTGCATTAGGGTTTCATTTTGGAATAGATCTGACAGGACCTTACAATGCTACACGAGAGTCAACCATAGTGTTTTTTTGGGGGCGGGGGTGTGAAGAGATGGATTATAGGTGGTGAAGATGAAGTGGTGCTGCTGAAACTCTGCACTACACCAGCCAAGTTGACTCCAGGGATATGTAGTGAGCCCTTTTAGCTTGCAAATTGATGTATTAGATACCCTATGTACCTTGGAAAATCACTCACAAACAGATGAATCAAAACAGATAGGTTTGACCAATGATCAACTCGGAGAAACTTTCTGTTTCTGACATATATGCTCTAGTATTTTACTCACTGCTTCTTCTTTGGTTAAAGTTGACAAGAGAGCTTGTAGAGGTAAATAATTAGGAAACAAAGCAACCTATTAGAAGTTATTTCAATGAAAATGATTGAGGATATTAAGAGAAATCAATTTAGCAAATCACCTATGTGATCCCGACTTTGTAGGAGACAGAAAGAGCTAATACATAGACATACTCTGATGAATGTTTCTCACAACTGAGAAGGCCAAATGTAATGAAACTTTGTGATCTTACAGTACACTTAGAGAGCTACAATTACCAAGTTAAATCATTGAAAAAGATGAACCATGCATAGAGAAGTCATCTCTGCAATTCGACCAAAATCTGAGATTTCTGACAGTGAACAGTACACTCACATAGACTTGAAGTTATGATATCAAACATGTTTGAAATCAAATTTGGTTACATGGGAAATATAACAGACTTACTGATACATGTGTAAGCTATAGGATCATGCTCAAATCTGGCACGAAGTCCTATTATGGAGTCTCTCTTTTCCGCGACTAGATGAGTCACTCTTATATAGAGAATTTTGGAGCCATAATTTAAATTTGAATCCTTGCTCACCTAAGATTTTTTTCCTAATTTCTAGAGATAGATGCTTTAACGAGTTTGTGGAGTTCTTGCATAATCATCAAGTGGCTTCAACCACTTTTGATTCTTTTACTATTACACTAGGTGAATACTCAAGCAATTT
The DNA here is from genome assembly GCA_020310875.1 of Ceratopteris richardii. Taxonomy (NCBI): domain Eukaryota; kingdom Viridiplantae; phylum Streptophyta; class Polypodiopsida; order Polypodiales; family Pteridaceae; genus Ceratopteris; species Ceratopteris richardii. The sequence goes on along the minus strand of CM035431.1, from coordinate 23,566,158 downwards.
ACAAAAGTGAGTTCACACAAGAACCATTACTTCAAGTGTCTTCTTCAAGACTTCATGATTTTTGTGATACTCAAACCATCACATAGGTTTGCCAATAATTTGCTCCAAGAGCTCCCCTTGAAAGCCTAATGTGCTTGAGTTCTTCAATTTTCCAATATTACCTGCAAGCCAATCATTGATTTGAATCTATTGAGTTTAGTACCATCTAATGCTTTTGTCAACATGTTTGCACATTGTTGATGAGTGGATACATATGATAGCTGAATTTCTTTGCTCAAAACTTTCCTTACATAATGAGAGTGTACTTCAATATTCTTAGTCTTGGCATGAAAGATCGGATTGGAAGCCAAGTGTAGGGATTATTATCACCAAATATGTATGGAGTTCCAAACTCCAAACCAAGATCTGTAAATAGAGTCTTCATCCATATTGCTTCTTGAGTAGCTATGGCAAGACCTCTGTATTCAGCTTCTGTGGAAGATAGAGCAACTCTAGGTTGCTTCTTAGATGACCATGAAATAAGTTTAGGCCTAGCAAAGGTAAGATATCCTGAAGTGCTTCTCCTATCCTCCTTGGAGCCAGCCCAATTTGCATCAGAGAACAATTTTATTCCTAGGTCAGATACATAAGGATAATATAATCCTTCATTCATGGTCCCTTTGAGATATTTAAGTATCCTTTTTGCAGCATCCATATGAGGTTTCCTGGGTGTGTGCAATGACTTAGCACACTCACACTATAACATATATCTACCCTAGTTAGGGTGGCATAGTTTAAGCTCCCCACAAGGCTTTGATAACATTAAATATCCTCTATGAGTTCTCCTTCATGTGAGCTCAATCTATGATTAACTTCCATTGGAGTACCTGCAATCTTAGCATCTTGCATCTTGAACTTAGCCACCATATCTCTAATGTATTTTCTTTGAGTGAGGAATAATCCATGATCTGTACATACTACTTCCAAACCTAGGAAGTATGTGAGTGACCCAAGGTCACTTATCTTGAATTCCTAATAGAGCCATCAGAATTCTTCTTGAATTTATAAATCCATTTGAACCTACTATTTTCATTGATGAAGACTTTGGAACCAACTCCCAAGTTTTGTTCTCCTCTAGTGCTTCAATTTCCTCTTCCATTGCTAGCTTCCATTATAGCTTATCCTTGGCATCCTCAAATGCTAAGGGTTCTTCTTGATTTAAGTCCTGTGCTAAGTAGATTGAGTGCTTAACAAGAGAAGTGTCATATCCATACCTTTCTGGTTTTCTTTTCTCTCTCATGGATCTTCTTAGACCATGATGTGATGATTTTGCTTCATGACCAAGCTCTTGCACTTTAGCTTTACCTTTAGACTTCCATACTTTGAATCTTTCTATTTGAGATACTTCATCATCTTCTGAAATATCCTGCTCTTCAACTTTAGGAGGGTTGTCTTTGATAAGCTTTGAAAAATCTTCTTCAATGTCATAAGGTAAGTGGACTTTCCTACATGAGTCTTCATACCAAGACCTATTCTCATCCCCCATATGATCTCCTTTGGAGCTCCGATATCAAGTAGTGGTCTGAAGAGTCGTCCTCTGGGAACGGTGTCAAATGCTTTGCGGAAGTCCACAAAGCAACAATATAATCTCCTCTTCCTCACCCTTGCCTGGTCGATCAGGCATCTCAGAGTGAAGATGTGGTCAATGGTAGAGTAATAGCGTCTGAAACCTGCCTGTCGTGGAGCCCTGATACCCTTCCTCTGAGCAAGAGTACTCAACTCTGTCTCTAGTACCGCCCCATATAACTTGGCCAATATAGGGCCAATCATGTTAGTCCGGTATGTAGCTGGATCCATAGTATCTCCTGACTTATGAATGGGCACTATGGTGTGCTCAGTCCATGAGTCAGGGAACCCTTCAACCAGTGCAGGGTTGAAGAGGTGGGCAATGAGCGGTGCAAGGGTCGTGCCTCCGTAGATGAGGTGCTCAGCCTGTAAACCGAAATGGTGATGGGCCCTGCCATGCTGTAGACGGGCAATGGCGCGCCCCACCATAGTGGGTGTGAAGAAGTCAGATGTAGTAGGACGTGAGCTCTGTGGTCTGGGAATGGGGGGCTGGTCTTGGATCTCGTATAGGCTCTGTGCATAGATATGCCAAGTGCTCGGGTCTCGGATGGGTGTCTACTGTCTCCTCTCTCTCAAATGTCGCCATGCCACTGTAGTGTCTTGACTCATGAGTAAATGATAAATATCCCAGTATTGTCTCTCCTCCCAATCTCGCCGTTTGCGGTGAGTAAGGCTCTACATGCGACGCTGTGCCTATGTGTGTGTAATATCCCCTCTATGCTCTAAAATGCGTAGGTGCTTCCGTAGCTCACGGCAATCTGCATCATACCAGTGGTTCTCGGGCATGGAACCTGTGCGTGGAGGGTGTATATGTGTGCGGTGTGGGAAGCTGCAGAGAGCTGAGTCGTGTAGGATGGTGGTGAACTGTGATGTAAGTGTGTCCAAGGGTGAGAGGGGATCGAGGGAGAGTAGGCGCGTGTGTAAATGGTGTGCATAAACGTGTGAGAGCTCGTGTGAAGTGTATCGTGACGTGTGTCTCAGTGGGTGAGGGAGGGTCTAATGGAATAGGAGATGAGAGTGTGAATGTGATAAATGTATGGTCAGCACCAAGTGGGCGTCGTCCAATAGTAAGTGAGGTGATGAGTGAAGCTCCAGAGGTGGTACCCAAAATGTAGTCGACTGTGCTCTCACCTCCCTTGTGAGGGAAGCAAGTAAGTCCGCCCGAACCTGGCCAACGATGCATCCCGTTATATATAACGAGTTGATGTCGGCTGCCTAGCTCGAGCAGATGTCTTCCATACCCTGTGGTGTCTTGACCCATATCTGTCGATACTCTACTGGTACTCATCTCCTCTGGGTCTTTGGCCCTCATGAGATGTGGGTGATCCATGTCGTATGCATCGCACTGATGTGACTGAGTGTGGCCATTGAAGTCTCCCATAAGGAAGACTTCACCTAGTGTGTTGTAATGTAGTATCTCATCCGAAAGTGTTGTGTATGGTGAGTCTCTGTCTCGGATCGGTCCCCCAAGATCCTGTCCTGCGTATCGAGATCCGCGTGGAGGGAAGTAGCATATTGCAATGTAAATTCAGCTCCCCTGTGCTATCTCCATGCGAACCCACATATATCGTGCCTCCTCATCTCTTCCTATAATATGGATCCGGCTCTGTATCTCCTCTCTAAATACGATGGCCACCCCTCCCGACCCTCGCGCTGTACTCTGTCTCGTCGTGGTGCAGATTCCCAATGAAAACCTGCAATGAGTGGTAAACCTCTCTCTTGGCTCTCGTGTGTCTCTGTGATGCATGCAAAGTCATGTGATGCTAGGATCTCCTCGAGTCTGTCTGGTCGCGTCCAGAGTGCCCCGTTGCAGTTCCACACTGCTCCTCTGAGTGGCGTCTCTTGGTGTAGTGATGTCTCATAAGCCACGTGGCCCTATTTGATAGGGCGTCCATCTATGAAGACCTTACCATCACGGTAAAAGGCCCTCCTCCCCTCTCGTTGCTCCTTGAGTATGTGTGGCATGCAAGTGCGTCGGTGTGCCACCTGCATCCGCTTGAGGTCCTCGTCCATGTAGAGGGCGCCGTCGGGTAGTCCACGCAGTACTGATCGATGCCTAAAAAAGGCGGCGCGTGCCTCGTCGGAGCTCATCTTAAGGATGAGTGCTCGCGAACGCGATGTACCCCGCCCAACCCTCCAAGTGCCTGTGAAGGGCATGCTCTCGTATCCAAGTGGACGACAAATGTCAGTGGCATCTTCCTCCCGTGATGTTCCTTCGGGTAGGCCCATAATCCGAATGTGAAGTCTTTGAGTGTGTCGAAGCCTCTCCTCCTTAAGTGTCTCTTGGACTCGTGTGAGCACTTCTTTCTGCACATCTTCCCTAACTTCCTTCTTAACCCTTTTATGTACTACTTCCACCCACGACTCTCGAGTCGATTCTACCTCCGTTTTGATTTCCTTGTTTATTTCTTCTTTGAGTGTCTCCACATTGGAGATCTCCCCCTCTTCCTTTAGGTGCGCATAGGCTGTCCTCCAATTGTCTGGTTCTTCTGTGAGAGTTTTTACTTGTTCTTCGAGTCCTTTGACTTTGTCCATTACTTGTTCTTCGAGTCCTTTGAACTTTTCCATCATTTTTCGTATCTCCATATTGAGGTTGCGGTCTGCTTCCTTTTTGGCCTATTTGAGGGCTTAAGCAATAAGTTCCTCCACTTTCCTTCGATCCATGGGAGCCATTTCAGAGATTAGGTTTAGGGTTTCGGCTAGAGAGAGAGAGAGAGAGAGAGAGAGAGAGAGAGAGAGAGAGAGAGAGAGAGAGAGAGAGAGAGAGAGAGAGAGAGAGAGAGAGAGAGAGAGAGAGAGAGAGAGAGAGAGAGAGAGAGAGAGAGAGAGAGAGAGAGAGAGAGAGAGAGAGAGAGAGAGGGAGAGAGAGAGAGGATTAGGCCTCAGGTAACGATTCAGGTTAGGGTTTCCATTAAAGTTAGGGTTTCGATTTAAGTTAGGGTTAGGGATTTAACGATTCGGGTTAGGGTTTTTATTTAAGTTAGGGTTAGTGATTTGGTTAGGGTTCGAGTTCCGGTTAGGGTGAGGGCCAGTTTCGAGCTAGGGTTAGGGTTTAGATGGTTAGGCAATGGGGTGGTTGAGGGGGGGCATGGCGGGAGAGGGCTCGGGAGGGGTGCATCGGCAGCAGAGCAGGTCGGGAGGGCTCAGGGGTCGGAGGTTAGGGCTGCAGCTGGGAGGCGACATAGGTGGGAGGGCTCGAGAGTCGAGCGGCATGGGTGAGGACGTAGGGGCTGTTAGGGTTTCTGCAGGGCGATGTTGGCGGGAACAGCAGGGAGGCGGAAGGATCCTGTTAGGGTTTCTGCACACATCGACAGTGGCGGGAGCAGCGCAGGTGATGGGGCAGACCTGACGGGAGCAGACAGGGAGCAGCACGGGGCAGACCTGACAGGAGAAGACCTCAGAGAGAGAGAGAGAGAGAGAGAGAGAGAGAGAGAGAGAGAGAGAGAGAGAGAGAGAGAGAGAGAGAGAGAGAGAGAGAGAGAGAGAGAGAGAGAGAGAGAGAGAGAGAGAGAGAGAGAGAGAGAGAGAGAGAGAGAGAGAGAGAGAGAGAGAGAGAGAGAGAGAGAGAGAGAGAGAGAGAGAGAGAGAGAGAGAGAGAGAGAGAGAGAGAGAGAGAGAGAGAGAGAGAGAGAGAGAGAGAGAGAGAGAGAGAGAGAGAGACTTTTTAACCTCTATTAGAGGCCAAAATCGGCCTATGCGACAAAACATATACATCAGTATGATCCAATCCACTGTGATCCCAAAAGGAAAATAAAGTGTGAGTACAAAAAACGGGTATAAAAGGAGTGGACAATAACTGGCATCAAGGGTGTGGGGTGCTATGGGTATGCACTCTATATGCTCAATGGGTGTGATACAAATATGATATGCATAGGGAGGGGAGGCTCGATGGTATCACAACCCTCTAAATGCCTGGAGTGGGTGTAGGATATAATGCATCGGTGGGTAAGGCATCATGGCGATCCTCAAAATGCTCTGAACGTCCAGATCGACAGGGGTGGGTGCGCTGCTGACGTCTCCGTATCTCCATGTCATGGCGTGCGTGAATCGCTTGAATCTCTCTCTGGTGTGGACGGGCTCTTCGGAGTGGGGGTCTCGGTCGTCGACGCTGTCGTCTAAGCCCCTCTGATCTGTGTAATGTGACACCCCACATCGAGCTGGGTCCTCGAGTGGATGTGGGTCTGAAAAAATCTGTAATATAAGTCTGAGGGGGGGGGGGGGCAGGTGTATCTCCATCTGCTGCTGGAGGAGTGATGCACGACGGTGCTGGAGCTCTACTAGGAAACAACCTAGAGGGCGCTGGTCCTTTGTCCCCAATAAAGCCCTGATCTCTCTGCCCCCCCTGAAGAGCTGTGGGTAGTGGTCTCTGATGTCCTCATATGCCTGGCATCTACATGCCTAGTGCTCCTCGTCCTCCACCTCCTCTCTACATATCCTGCATAATCTCTCGTCCCTCGGGGTATGTGTCGCTCGCCCAATCTCAATCTCCAGCTGGTGTGATGATACTCTGAGCTGCCCAATGGCCACTCTCTCAGCTGGTGCCATGTATGTATCCATGTATCGTGGTCTCTGAATGAAACCATCCGCTGTCACATTCAGGAAGTGCTCTCTGTAGTGTTGCCTCTTTGTGGGAAGAGGCTCCCGTATCCATGTCTCCCTGACGTGTATCTGTAGTAGGTCCTGACGGATGATCCTATTCCTCTCCAAACGAGAGAGGGTAATGTGGGGGGAAGAGAGGTCATACTGAAAAGGGGGAAGATCGGTAATGCTCATGCCATGGTCTGCTAACCATCGGTAAGATTGTGCATACCATACTCTCTCATGCCCTGTCTCTGCTAAAAGTCTGGAGCTCTCAAATGCAAGCCTGGTGAGTCGGCTAGTGGGGAGCTCTCTGACCCTCAGAATAAAGGTAACCAACTGGAAGAGGGCCTTCACTAGCATCGGTGGTGTGCCAAGCTCAGCTCGTATAATGTCATGTGGAACGGAGGGCTTGCTCCGTAGCAAGCGTGAGATCATGATGACCTGGGGCCTCTCAATCTGCGTCCACATCGCCTCCGTGATCCAAGGTGCCCAAACTGCTGCTGCATACATCAATGCAGGTGTCACTAGAGTGTCAAAGAGCCACCCCTTAGTCCGGGGCTCCTGAAATGTGTCTGAAAGCAACGTCTCTCCAATCCTGCAAGTGCCGCATAGCGTCGCGTCAATCTATCTCTCGCTGCCTGTGCCATGGAGAATACCCCTGTGCTACCTGAGAAGGTGACACCTAGGTAGACGTAGGAGTCCACTGAAAGAGGCCGCGGAGAGCTACGTCGTGGTGTGCTCGGTTGCTCCAAACACCAAGGGAGTGGGCTGCTGCGTGAGGAGAGAGAAAGTAGAGAGAGAAACCTGCGCAGAAATTTGGAGAAGAAGATGGAGAAGCTGAAGTTGAAGAAGTCCCAATCAAGTTATGAGAGATTTGGGACCAAGTCTTATTGATAAGTGACTTTTAGGTCATTTGGGCATGTTCACACATGGCCAATGACCAAAAGTCATAAAAATAATGTAAATGCCTATAACTCCCCAATTTGGGGTCCAAAAAATACAACAAAAATATGTCTGGAAAGCTCTCGAAGAGAGCTTTCACATGGAAGGGTCAAAATATACAAAAGGAGAGTCCTTGGGGCCTTTATCCCCAACAACCTCCCACTTAAAGGACCAAGGAGGCTCCTTTAAGCTATGTAACTCCCACCATCTGTATACATAGCTGATGTTGTGCCTTGGGTAGACACTTCGTGAGAGCATCTGCAGGATTCTGTGAAGTATTGACCTTGATCAAAGTGATCAGGCCATCCTCTAACACCTCTCTGATGAAGTGATATCTCACATCAATATGCTTTGTGCGAGCATGAAACATGGCATTCTTTGCCAAACATATGGCACTCTGGCTATCGCATCCAAGAAGAGGTGCCTTTTCAAGCATCCCAAACTCACTGCAGAGCCGAGCTAACCAAATGGCTTCTTTGGAAGCCTCTGTGGCTGAAATATATTCAGCCTCTGTAGTAGATAGTGCAACTATCCTCTGAAGTCTAGAGCACCATGAAATAGCTCCACCTGCAAGTATGTATACATAGCCACTTGTGGACTTGCGTGTGTCCACATCACCTGCCATGTCTGAATCACAAAATCCTTTTAACTCCAATGGACCCTTTCCATAACATAAGCATTTACTTTTGGTCCCTTTCAAATATCTCAAGATAGATTTGACTGCCTCCCAATGAGCTCTACCAGGATTCGCCATGAACCTGCTAACAACTCCCACTGCATGAGCAATGTCTGGCCGAGTGGCAACCATAGCATACATAAGTGAACCACAAGCTGATGCATACGGAACACTCTTCATGTAATTGGCTGCATCATCATTTTTAGGACAGTCATCCTTGGAAAGCTTAACATGTGGCTGCAATGGCACTCCAAGAGGCTTAGCATCAGCCACATTAAATCTGTCCAGCACTTTTTCAATGTACTTTTCTTGGGATACCTGCAAAGTATGCTGCTGTCTATCCCTTTTTATACGCATACCAAGAATATGCTCAGCTTCCCCAAGGTCTTTCATTGAGAATGCAGAGTTCAGCTGCTGTTTTAGAGCATTCAGAGTGCTCTTTTTCTTCCCAGCCAGCAGCATATCATCTACATACAGTACAAGAATAATTGGGCTGCCATCTTCATCCTTTTTCGTGTACAAACAATGATCTGCATGGCTTCTTTTAAACCCATGTTTGAGCATAAATGCATCAAACTTCTTATACCATTGTCTGGGGGCCTGTTTCAGCCCATACAAGCTCCTTTTCAGTTTGCATACCAGATGCTCTTTTCCAGGAATGGCATATCCTTCTGGCTGTTTCATGTACAGCTCTTCATCTAAATCACCATGCAAAAAGGCTGTTTTAACATCCATTTGGAATAATTCCAAATCCAAGGCAGCTGTGAGAGCAAACAACACACGTAAAGTGGTCATCTTCACCACTGGAGAGAACACTTCTTGGAAATCAATGCCCTCTTTTTGGGCATATCCCTTAGCAACCAGCCTTGCCTTATACTTGGGTTTGCCATCAACAGTTTTGATTTTGTACACCCACTTGTTGGGAATGGCTTTCCTTCCTTTGGGTAACTCAACCAAATCCCAAGTATCATTTGCATGCAAGGCCTTTATCTCTTCCTGCATGGCTAACTCCCACTTCTTCTTGTGCTCACATAGCTTTGCCTCTTTATAAGTAAGAGGCTCACCCTCATCTGATAACATAATGTAATGTATAGAGGGATCATATCTGTTCATTGGCCTCCTAGCACGTGTAGATCTTCTTACCCAATGATCCACATTATCTGGCAATGGATCTACATCAGGAGGTATATCAACATGTCCATTGTTAATGGGCTGTTGCACATCATTTCCAGCCCTGTTTTCAGCATGAATAGGTGGCTGCATATGCCCTTCAGGATCATCATTTTGCTGTCCAGCATCATCTGGCTCAATAACCACGGGCTCATTGTCATTTCCAGCCATATGTGGTGCATCCCGAGGGTTCATATCAGATTTAATTGGTGACTGTACATGCTGAAATTTGACTCTTTTATAGTCATCTTTAGAGGCACAATTATTTTTGAGCAGCCTTGCCTCATTAAATACAACATCTCGGCTGCGTATTACCTTCTTGAGTTGAGGTAGCCAAATCCTGTAGCCCATTTCACCTTCATCTCCATAACCCATGAAGATTCCTTTCATGGACTTTGCATCTAACTTGCTTCTCAACTCAGGCCTTATATGCACAAAAGCATCGCAACCAAAGATGCGTAGGTGGTCATATGAAGCTGGTTTGCCAGACCAAACCTCTTCTGGAATGCCACCTTTTAAGGACATATGAGGGGATCGATTGCAAACATGAACTGCAGTTTTCAAAGCCTCTCCCCAAAATCCATGAGGGAGATTAGCTGTGGACAGCATGCATCTCACCCTCTCACATAAAGTCCTATTATACCTTTCAGCCACACCGTTGGAAGAGGGGCTGTATGGGACTGTTAGCTCCCTCTTAATACCAAGATTTTCACAAAATCTATTGAATTCAGCACTTGTAAACTCACCCCCATTATCTGTACGTAAGCATTTCAGCTTTCTACCTGTTTGAGTGGTCACAAATGCATGAAATTTCTTAAATGCAGCAAAGGCTTCATCTTTAGATTTTAACAAATATACCCAAAGCTTCCTAGAGTAATCATCAACAAAAGAAACAAAGTAAAGAGCACCCCCCATAGATTTTATGGGCATGCTACAAACATCAGAATGAACAAGATCAAGCACATTAGACTTACGAGAGACACCAGAGTAGTAGGAATTCTTTACTTGCTTACCATATTGGCATTCATTACAAAAATCAAGTTTTGAGCCTTTAGCATCAAACTTGTCCAAATTACATAGTTTATCAAGACCTTTTTGGCTCATGTGGCCAAGCCTTTTATGCCATAATTCCATATGTGAATGGATTTCAGCCAAAGCAATAAACTTGCCCAACAATGCTTTACCATGCAAGCAATAAAGAGTCCCTTTCTTTGTACCTTTAACAATCAGCCTAGAGCCTTTGATAAGCTTCCATGACCCCTTCTCAAAGAGGGTACTATATCCATGCATATCCATTTGCCCAACAGACAATAAGCTTTTCTTGATGCTTGGTACATACCTTACATCATGCAAAACCAGCTCATTGGTACCATCCACTGTGAGATGCACTGTGCCAATACCTTCAATAGAACAAGCATGGTTATTTCCAAGATATACATGTCCATGGCTTCCTGCATGAAAGGTAGTGAAACACTCCTTAATAGGAGTTACATGAAACGATGCACCTGAATCTACAATCCATGTTTGTGACAAAGCATCATTCACAGTAAGCAAGGCATCAATCAAATCCCTCTTTGTGATTTGCATGTCTTGTGCATGAATATTAATAGAAGCATCAAAAATTTCAGCATGCTCTTCTGCCATAGTAGCACAAAGTATATCTTCTGCATCTGATAGCTCCTCAATGATGACACTAGAGGCCACATTGGCCTTCTCTTTGTCTTTGTCCTTTGAGGTATCATGTGCTTCATTCTTGGTGTCCTTTTTCTTCCTGTCACCTGTGTTCTTCTTTCTTTCTAGTTCAGCTTTATAAAATCTGCAATCAGGCTTCTTGTGACCTTTCCTACCACATTGATAACAAGTCACTTCAGCCTTGCCTTTGCTTTTGCTCCTGTTCCTCTGTACATTTCCACTTTTCTTTTCTGTTCTTCCTCTAGCCACATTGGCTGAACCACTGCCCTCTCCACAAGCTTTTCTCTTGATTTCCTCATTCAAAATAGAACCCCTTACACCATCAAAGGTAAGACTGGGGCTATTCGAAAGTGAAACAACCAATGTTTCCCACGAATCAGGTAAGGTCATCAACAAGAAGATGGCCTTAAGCTTATCATCAAATGGAGGTAATCCAGAGTCCTGCAATTGTGAAAGAGTACCTGTAAACAAAGATAAGTGCTCAGCCGCACTTTTTGACTCATCAAGCTGCATACACACTAGCTTACGCATAAGATGCACTTGATTTACAGGCGTGGTATTTTCATAAGTGGCTTTCAGCTTCTCCCATACCTCAAAACCAATTGTAAGGCCTTTCAAATCCACTAAGATTTCATCTGACACAGCCATCTTGATGTAAGTGATGGCCTTTTTGTTTAGGTTCATCCATGCTGCATCTGTCATATCTTCGGGCTTGACTTCCTCAAGAGCCCCTTCACAATCTTTAAGAAAGAGGATGCCCAACATTCTCTCTTTCCACAAATCGAAACCATTACCTTCAAATCTCTTGATCTCAAACAAGCTTTTGACATCAGAGGAGGTAGAGGCCATGTTTGCACACTAAGAGCTTCAAAATTTCACCAAAAAAAAAGGTAAAATTCACCTGCTGTCCTGTGCGCAATTACCTTAGGAGACTATAGCTGAGAAATTAAGCCCAAAAACTGTTCAAAACTTGCAAAAAACAATTTCTGAAATTTTCTGCAGAAAGTTTCAGAAAATTCCAGCAAGCTCTAATTGCATCAAAAACAACAAATTTGTTGTTTTTCAACCACAAAAGACATACATAGATGTAAAACCAAGGCAATGGGTGCTTGTTTTCACAAAAGCCCCAATTTTTGGGGCAATATGACCTGTAAAATCAGAGAAATGACCTACTGTAATAAGTTTCCAGCGAGTATGCACTTTAGAAGAGATTCTTCGCGATGAAACTCTCTAAAAAGCACAAAATTTGCTTCAGCTTTGCTCCGGGCTGAAGTAATCCTCCAAAAACAGCCCTTTTATCGCGAAAAAAGAGGGTTTTTCGCGATGAAATTCTCCCAAATGCAAGAAAACACCTTCAGCTTAACATAGGCTGAAGTGGAAAAGCAGTTTGAGCAACTTTGTCGCGATGGAACAGCTCAAAGCTCTGATACCAGTTGAAAGAGGCCGCGGAGAGCTACGTCGTGGTGTGCTCGGTTGCTCCAAACACCAAGGGAGTGGGCTGCTGCGTGAGGAGAGAGAAAGTAGAGAGAGAAACCTGCGCAGAAATTTGGAGAAGAAGATGGAGAAGCTGAAGTTGAAGAAGTCCCAATCAAGTTATGAGAGATTTGGGACCAAGTCTTATTGATAAGTGACTTTTAGGTCATTTGGGCATGTTCACACATGGCCAATGACCAAAAGTCATAAAAATAATGTAAATGCCTATAACTCCCCAATTTGGGGTCCAAAAAATACAACAAAAATATGTCTGGAAAGCTCTCGAAGAGAGCTTTCACATGGAAGGGTCAAAATATACAAAAGGAGAGTCCTTGGGGCCTTTATCCCCAACATCCACTACCTCTATCTGTCCTCCAGCTGAAGTGAAAGAGGCGCGATGGTGTACTGTCCTAGAGGTATGGAAGATCATGACCTTGGTCTTGCCAAGGTTCACTGTGAGTCCTCTCTCCATGCAGAAGGTATCTAGCGCCTGTAAATGTGACCGCAACCCCTCCTGTGACTCTGAAAGCAAGACAATGTCATCAGCATATAATAGGATGTGTACTGGAGTACCTCCGAGGTCTCCTCCTAGCCCTCCTGCTCGCTGTATATACTCCGTGATCTCGTCGATGTAGAGACCGAAGAGAGTGGGTGAGAGAGGGCAACCTTGTTTCACACCAATGGTGCTAACAAGGCTGTCTGATAGGCCGCCGGGGCAGCGTACCCTGCCTGTGACTCGTGCATACAGAGCATGGATGGCCCATAGCATGTCTGATGGTAGTTGTAACTCTTGGAGCCTCCGTAGTAGTCTCTCTCGAGGAACCATGTCGAAGGCTTTGCGGAAATCCACAAAGCAACAGTATAGTCTCTGCTTCCTCACCTTCGCGCTCTCAATCAAGCAACGAAGCACGATGATGTGGTCGATGGTGGAGAAATTGCGGCGGAAGCCTCCCTGGCCGGGTGCTGTAGTTCCCTGGATCCATCATATCGCCAAATTTATGGATAGGCGTAATAGTATGCATAGTCCACGAGTCAGGTAATCCCTCAACCAAAGCACGGTTGAAGAGATGGGCGATCAGGTGGGAAACTACATCTGCTGCGTATATAAAGTGCTCGCCCTGTAGCCCCGTGCGGTCTGCTGAACGGCCATGCTGTAGCCTATGGATGGCCTGTCGTACCATGTGTGCCATGAAGAGGGTGGATATCACAGGACGCGGTGTGGGAGGGATCGGCAATGGTGGCTGTCCTGGGACGTCATATAACCTCCGCGTGTAGGTGTGCCAAGTCTGAGGATCTGCTATGGGTGTAGGTGGGCGTGGCTCACGTAGTGCCCTCCACGCGGTGGCACAATCCCTACTCATGAGAAGGTCGAACAACTCTGCCTCCTGGCTCTCCTCGAAAGCTCGTCGCTTTCGGCGTGTGAGGGCTCGCATCTGTCGTCGTGCCTCCCTCTCTGTGATGGATCCCAAGATACTCTGTGCTCTGAGATGTCGGTATAGTCGCCTACACTCCTCATCGTACCATCTATTCTGGGGTGTATGCCCCAACCGTGTCGAATGTGCGGTGCTCTGGGTGGTGTATGGGAAGCTGAGAGTAGCGGTTGTGTGGAGGATCGAGGAGAAGTGGGCGGTGAGGGTGTCCAATGATGCAGAGGGATCAAGGGAGTAGATGCGCTCTCGAACATGGGAGCTATAGATATGTGCTAGCTCATGTCTAAAGTGAATGGTGGTATGGGCATGTGGCTGTATGGTGACGGGGTGTGATATGCATGGTGAGCCGCGTATGGATAAGGCAAGATATGCGTGGTCAGCTCCAATCAGTATGGGTGGGATAGTGAATGAGGTGATGAGATGTGTCGCCTCCCGAGGTCCGATAACATAGTCTACCACACTACCCCCCTGTGGTGTCGGGGGTGGAATGCAGGTGAGGCCACCTGAGGTGGGCTAGGTCGCCATCCCATTATATATAATGAGACGGTGTGCTTCTCCCATCTGGAGTAGGTGTCTTCCGTACGAGGTGGGTGTGGCGGTGTCGGTTGAGGCTCTGAGTGTAGACATATCCTCTATGGTACGAAGCATCTCAGGGTCGTCAAAGTCGTAGATATCACACTGGTGGCTCTGAGTGCGGGCATTGAAGTCTCCTACGAGGAAGACTTCGCCCATCCCTGTATACTCCATAATGGTGTCACTGAGGCAGTCATATGGCGATGCGGTGTCTGTTCCCTCCCCCCCCTAAGGGCTTCTCGGGGGAATGTGTGAAGCGCGAGCCGGTGGGTGCAATATAGCATACGGCGAAATACGGCGCTCTCTCCTCTGATAGCTGGAGGCGTATCCACATGAAACGTGCCTCTGGGTCTCTGGCTACCACCTGTACCCTGTGCTCTAGCGACTGTCTGTAGAGCACGGTTACTCCTCCTGATCCTCGTGTGGTGTGCTGTCTCATCTGTCGGCGGTGAGCTGACCCCCACATATAGACCTCAATCCTCGGTAGGCTCCTCCTCGGGCTCTCGTGTGTCTCTGTCAAGAAGATCATGTCTCTGTCCTCCATCACCTCCTCAAGGAGTCCTGGATGTGTCCACAAAGATCCATTGCAATTCCAGACTGCAATGTGCACCTCTTGTTGTGCTATCTCATAGGCCGCGAATCCCTAGTCAATGGGCCGTCCATCAATGATGACACGACCGTCTCTGTATAATGCACGATGTCCCTCTCGTCGGGCCTGGAGGACACGCGGCATGCATGCACGTCTGTGCTCTACCGGCATCCGTGTGGTGTCCCGTCTTGCTCTCCAGGCTCTGGTGAAAGGGAGAGGCTCATCCGTGCGGTATCCAAGTAGTGTGCACAAGCGACACCCGTCCTGCTCTGGTGATCGGTCTGTCTCTGTGAGGCCGGAGACGCGAACATTGAGCCTGCGAGCCTGTCGCATCCGCTCCTCCTCAATGGTGGTGTGTACTATGTGGATCTCCTCATGGTGGTGGTTCTTCTTTGCCTCATGTCGAAGGTTCTTTTTTACAACCTCGACCCATCCATCTTTCTTAGTCTCAAGCTCACTCTGAACCACCTCCATGCACTCCTTGATAGTCACCCGAATGTCCTCTAGCTGTGGGCGATCTCCCCCTCCTCGCGTATGCTGTCCAGTTTCGTTCTCATCTTAGTAAGCCCAGTGTGCAACTCCTCCTAGTCCTGTGAGTGCTGCTTGCGGGTAGCAAGAAGTTCTTCCCGAAGGGACTCGTTTTCCTTCTCCAAGGTTTCCACCTTGGCTTCGAGGGCGGCAACTTTGCGGGTAACCCCGTTCAGTGCAGAATCTCCTTCTTTCTTCTGTTTTCCTATTAACTCTCGGAGGATATGCTCTAAGGTGGCCAGCTGTTCCTCCAACTTGGGAGCCATGGAGAGGGGGGGAGAGAGAGAGAGAGAGAGAGAGAGAGAGAGAGAGAGAGAGAGAGAGAGAGAGAGAGAGAGAGAGAGAGAGAGAGAGAGAGAGAGAGAGAGAGAGAGAGAGAGAGAGAGAGAGAGAGAGAGAGAGAGAGAGAGAGAGAGAGAGAGAGAGAGAGAGAGAGAGAGAGAGAGAGAGAGAGAGAGAGAGAGAGAGAGAGAGAGAGAGAGAGAGAGAGAGAGAGAGAGAGAGAGAGAGAGAGAAGGGGTTTTTGGTTAGGGTAAAACTCTAGGGTTTTCTTTTAGGGTTTGGGTTAGGGTTAGGGGGGAGAGAAAAGTGCTAGGGTTTTTTTCATATTCCTTCTCTGCCTCAAGGTGGTTCAGGTCAGTGGCTCTGGATAGGAGGCACGAAACCCTAATCTGAACAGGCATGAACCCGAACTGGTCGCGTCAGAGAGCAGGTAGAAGCGCAGCAGGGGTGCAATTCAGAGGGCAGGCAGGGAGGCGAGCAGTGAGGCGGGCAGATGGGCGGAAGCATGTCAAAGGGCGTGCAGTGAGGAGGGCAGTTAGGCGGGCAGATAGGCGGGCAGCAGATGAGCGGGATGCTCAGAGGTTGACGGTCTAGGGTATCGACGCAGAGGCAGCAGACGGGCTAGGGTTGCAGCAGAGCAGGTCGACGCAGAGGCAGCAGGCGAGGTCGACGGGCTAGGGTTTCGGGTAGGTCGACAGAGGCAGCAGAGCAGGTCGACGCAGGGCCAGGCAGCAGGCGGCTAGGGTTTCGGCTAGGTCGACAGAGGCAGCAGAGCAGGTAGAGAGAGAGAGAGAGAGAGAGAGAGAGAGAGAGAGAGAGAGAGAGAGAGAGAGAGAGAGAGAGAGAGAGAGAGAGAGAGAGAGAGAGAGAGAGAGAGAGAGAGAGAGAGAGAGAGAGAGAGAGAGAGAGAGAGAGAGAGAGAGAGAGAGAGAGAGAGAGAGAGAGAGAGAGAGAGAGAGAGAGAGAGAGAGAGAGAGAGAGAGAGAGAGAGAGAGAGAGAGAGAGAGAGAGAGAGAGAGAGAGAGAGAGAGAGAGAGAGAGAGAGAGAGAAAGAAAGTCATATTTACGTCTTTTGAAGGCCAAACTTGGCCTATGAGACAAAAACCATGTACAAGTGTAGTAACCCTGTGTAGAGGATGAAATGAAATAAAAGGTATATCGCGACACAAAGATATATAAGGCTGGAAAAGGACGGGAAGACGTGGCTCTGACTCCGCAGATAGTGGCCACCTAATACATGGGGGACGTGTGAGAAAGTGTGAGTAAAACACCCTAGCTACTGGTGAATGGGTGGAGGTGGGTGTAGTATGTGGTACATCGGGGGTGGTCTGAGTGCCTCCTCAAGGAAGACAACCCATGGGGTGGTGGTGCACCTATGCTCCATCATGTGGTCGTAGGCTGTCCTGATGCGCGAGATATCCTCCTGATATAGTCGTGGTCGATGATATCTGCCCATGCATGGTCGGCGTTGTGCTCTCTGTGCAGCTGCATGGTGGAGCGTGAGCCCTATAGATGGACCTCTCTGATGTAGCTCAGCTCGCTGAAAAAACTGGGTAACGGTCTGCTGTGTACTCACCCGTGGCTGATGTGTGGGCTGGAGTGACCGATCTCGCCTCTCGTATGCTGCTGCGAGGAAGCGTCGCAAGCATCGCTGGTCTCCCATAGTCATGCATAACGAGAGTGACTCCTCTATCTGGAACTGTGCTCGTAGGTCTAAGTATGCTGGGCATCTGATAGCAAAATGCTCCTCACTCTCTACCTTTGTCTTGCATACTGGGCACCACCTCTCCTCACGGGGGACTCCCGTGGATCGACCCCTCTCAATCTCGAGCTGATGTGATGAAACCCGGAGCTGCCCAATGAGGACTCGAAGGTGGTGGGGTAGATATGTTTGCATGTATCCCGGAATCTCGATGAAGCCCTCGTCCGATATATGTAGAAAATGCTCACGGTAATAGAGCATTTTTGGTGGCAATGTATCCCTAGGACTCACCCATGTCCTCTGTATGTATGTATGCCATATCTCCTGACGAATGATCCTAATGAGAGAGCGAGTAGGTGGGTGCATGTGAGTCGTACTGTAGTGGTGGTAGCCTGTCTATGTCAAAGCCGTGGTGGGCCAACCAGTCTCGTGTCTGTGCATACCATGAGGAGGTGTCGCCTGCTAATGCCATGTCCTGTGATGCCTGGAAAGCCTGATAAGCAATGCGCTCTTATCCATGCTTCGGAGTCTATGTAGTAGGCATACTGTCTGGAATAGTGCGGTACTGAAGGCTTGCTGCGGATAAGTCTTGAAATCATGAGGATCTCTGGCCTCTCTAATGCTGTCCATACTGATGTGGCTAATCTTGGCCTCCATATGGCTGCCCCATACATGAGCGCTGGTGTAACCAAAGTGTCGAAGAGCCACCCCTTTGTGCGGGGCTCCTGAAAATATGCCTGGTGGAAGTGTCTCTCCATCAAGGCAAGTGTTGCATACCCATGTGTGATGCGGTCCCGTGCTGCCTGAGACATAGAGAAGACCCCTGATGCTGCTATAAATGTCACTCCCAAGTAAACATATGATCCGACCACCTCATTCGGTCCACCCGCTGCTGTGAACAAACTATGTCTGCGTACCTGTGCTGACGTATGAAAGATCATGACCTTGGTTTTACCAAGGTTCACAGATAACCCTCTGTGTGTGCAAAAGTCATCTAGGCCATGTAGATGATGCTGTAGGCCTTCTGCAGACTCTGAGACCAGTACAATATCATCAGCGTATAAAAGAATATGGAGAGTGGACCCGCGTACCTCAATGCCATCACCCCCCTGCTGCTGTATGTAGTCCACTATCTCATCAATGTAGAGACCAAAGAGGGTGGGTGAGAGAGGGCATCCTTGCTTCACCCCGATAGTGCTAGCAAGTGGATGAGATAAGCCCCCCAGACATCTGACTTTGCCAGATACTCTCTCGTATAAGGCATAGATCCCCCATATCATCTCCTGTGGAGCTTCGATATCAAGTAGTCATATGAAGAGTCGTCCCCTGGGAACGGTGTCAAATGCTTTGCAGAAGTCCACAAAGCAGCAATATAATCTCCTCTTCCTCACCCTTGCCTGGTCGATGAGGCATCTCAGAGTGAAGATGTGGTCAATGGTAGAGTAATCTCGTCTGAAGCCTGCCTGTCCTGGAGCCTTGATACCCTTCCTCTCAGCGAGAGTACTCAACTCTGTCTCTAGTACCGCCCCATATAACTTGGTTAGTATAGGGCCAATCATGATCGTCCGGTATGTAGCTGGATCCATAGTATCTCTTGACTTATGAATGGGCACTATGGTGTGCTCAGTCCATGAGTCAGGGAACCCTTCAACCAGTGCACGGTTGAAGAGGTGGGCAATGAGCGGTGCAAGGGTCGTGCCTCCGTAGATTAGATGCTCAGCCTGTAAACCGAAAAGGTCATGGGCCCTGCCATGCTGTAGACGGGCAATAGCGCGTCCCACCATAGTAGGTGTGAAGAAGTCAGATGTAGTAGGACGTGAGCTCTGTGGTCTCGGAATGGGGGGCTGGTTTGGGATCTCGTATAGGCTCTGTGCATAGCTATGCCAAGTGCTCCGGTCTCGGATGGCTGTCTGCTGTCTCCTCTCTCTCAAATGTCGCCATGCCACTACACTGTCTCGACTCATGAGTAAATGATAAATATCCCATTACTCTCTCTCCTCCCACTCTCGCCGTTTGCGGCGAGTAAGGCTTTGCATGCGACGCTGTGCCTGTGTGTGTAATATCCCCTCCATGCTCTAAAATGCGTAGGTGCTTCCGTAGCTCGCGGCAATCTGCATCATACCAGCTGTTCTGAGGCATGGAACCTGTGCGTGCAGGGTGTGCATATGTGCAGTGTGGGAAATTGCAGAGAGCTGAGTCGTGTAGGATGGTGGTGAACTCTGATGTAAGTGTGTCCAAGGGTGAGAGTGGATCGAGGGAGAGTAGGTGGGTGTGTAAATGGTGTGCATAAACGTGTGAGAGCTCGTGTGTGAAGTGTATCGTGATGTATGTCTCAGTGGGTGAGGGAGGGTCTAATGGAATAGGAGATGAGAGAGTGAATGTGATAAATGTATGGTCAGCACCAAGTGGGCGTCGTCCAATAGTAAGTGAGGTGATGAGTGAAGCTCCAGAGGTGGTACCCAAAATGTAGTCGACTGTGCTCTCATCTCCCCCGTGAGGGAAGCAAGTAAGTCCGCCCGAACCTGGCCAGCGATGCATCCCGTTATATATAACGAGCTGATGTCGGCTGCCTAGCTGAAGCAGATGTCTGCCATACCCTGTGGTGTCTTGACCCATATCTTCTGATACTCTACTGGTACTCATCTCCTCTGGGTCTCTGGTCCTCATGAGATGTGGGTGATCAATATCGTATGCATCACGCTGATGTGACTGAGTGCGTCCATTGAAGTCCCCCATAAGGAAGACTTCACCTAGTGTGCTGTAATATAGTATCTCATCTGAAAGTGCTGTGTATGGTGAGTCTCTGTCTCGGATCGGTCCCCCAAGATCCTGTCCTGCGTATCGAGATCCTCCTGGAGGGAAGTAGCATATAGCAATGTAAATTCAGCTCCCCTGTGCTATCTCCATGCAAACCCATATATATCGTGCCTCCTCATCTCTTCCTATAATATGGATCCGGCTCTGTATCTCCTGTCTAAATATGATGGCCACCCCTCCCGACCCTCGTGCTCCCTCCCGACCCTCGTGCTGTACTCTGTCTCGTCGTGGTCCGGAATGCATATTCCCAATGAAAACCTGCAATGCGTGGGAGACCTCTCTCTGGGCTCTTGTGTGTCTCTCTGATGCATGCAAAGTCATGTGATGCGAGGATCTCCTCGAGTCTGTTTGGTCGTGTCTAGAGTGCCCCGTTGCAGTTCCACACTACCCCTCTGAGTGGTGTCTCCTGGTGTGGTGCTGTCTCATAGGCCGCGTGGCCCTATTTGATAGGGCGTCCATCTATGAAGACCTTACCATCACGGTAAAAGGCCTTCCTCCCCTCTCGTCGTGCCTGGAGTATCTGTGGCATGCAAGTGCGTCGGTGTGCCACCTGCATCCGCGTGAGGTCCTCGTCCATGTAGAGGGCGCCGTCGGGTAGTCCACGTAGTATTGATCGACGTCTAAAAAAGGAGGTCCGTGCCTCGTTGGAGCTCATCTTAAGAATGAGTGCTCGCGAACGCGATGTATCTCGCCCAACCCTCCAAGCTCCTGTGAAGGGCATGTTCTCGTATCCAAGTCGACGGCAAATGTCAGTGGCATCTGCCTCCGGTGATGCCTCCGGTGATGTTCCTTCGGGTAGGCCCGTAATCCGAATGTGTAGTCTTCGAGTGTGTCTAAGCCTCTCCTCCTCAAGTGTCTCTTGGACTCGTGTGAGCTCTTCTTTCTGCACATCTTCCCTAACTTCCTTCCTAACCCTTTTATGTACTACTTCCACCCACGACTCTCGAGTGGATTCTACCTCGGTTTTGATTTCCTTTTTAATTTCTTCTTTGAGTGTCTCCACATTGGAGATCTCCCCCTCTTCTTTCAGGTGCGCATAGGCTGTCCTCCAATTGTCTTGTTCTTCTGTGAGGGTTTTTACTTGTTCTTCGAGCCCTTTGACTTTATCCATTACTTGTTCTTCGAGTCCTTTGAACTTTTCGATCATTTTTCGTATCTCCATATTGAGATTGCGATCTCCTTCCTTTTTGGCCTCTTTGATGGCTTTAGCGATAAGTTCATCCGCTTCCCTTCTATCCGTGGGAGCCATTTCAAAGAAAAGGGATAGATGGTTGTGGTTGTTTGAACAACAGGCTGCAAGTGCCAAACCCTAAGTCAGGGCTTTAAAACCCTAGAATCAGAGTCTTCAAACCCTAACATTAGTGCTGCTTCTAAAAACAAAGAGAGATTCGAACTCAATGCAGAGAAGGGGGAGAAAGGCTGCAGAACCCTAAGAGCAGAGATTTGAAACCCTAGAATCCAAGTTGTGCCTCCCTGCTCGGGTACAGATTTAGGGTCGGGTACAGAGCAGCAGGCGGATTTAGGGTTTCGTGACGGGTAGATTTAGGTCACCTGGACGGGCAGAGAGAGAGCAGGTACAGATTTAGGGTTTCACGTCGGGGAGAGAGAGAGAGAGAGAGAGAGAGAGAGAGAGAGAGAGAGAGAGAGAGAGAGAGAGAGAGAGAGAGAGAGAGAGAGAGAGAGAGAGAGAGAGAGAGAGAGAGAGAGAGAGAGAGAGAGAGAGAGAGAGAGAGAGAGAGAGAGAGAGAGAGAGAGAGAGAGAGAGAGAGAGAGAGAGAGAGAGAGAGAGAGAGAGAGAGAGAGAGAGAGAGAGAGAGAGAGAGAGAGAGAGAGAGAGAGAGAGAGAGAGAGAGAGAGAGAGAGAGAGAGAGAGAGAGAGAGAGAGAGAGAGAGAGAGAGAGAGAGAGAGAGAGAGAGAGAGAGAGAGAGAGAGAGAGAGAGAGAGAGAGAGAGAGAGAGAGAGAGAGAGAGAGAGAGAGAAGGGGGGGGGGGGGGAGGGAGGGGCGGGAAGAGGGGGGGGAGGGAGGGGCGGGAAGAGGGGGGGGGGGGAGGGAGGGAGGGATGGGGGGGGAGGGAGGAGGGAGGGAGGGATGGGGAGGGAGGGAGGGAGTTAGTTTTGTGATGGGTTATAAAACTATCATGATTTTTCTTTGCAGGCTCAATATCAAGAGGTGAATTTGACTGCTCATGTTCGTTGGTTTCCAAGGAGAAGTACAGCAAAATATCTTAACTATGGTGTGGCAGCTACTCAGGTGTGTGAAATAATTTCATGGTTGCATGGATGACATAAATTGGATCCATGATAGTTGACACTTTCTCAGTCAATTAGGCAAAAATACAGAAAGCTTGACAAAGCTGCACATTTGCATGTTTAAAAGTGTGCTTTTAATTGTTGTTTTATCGTTTTTCTTTTTTGGGTCTTCACATTGAATAATGCAATAATCTTTTTGGCCATTTGTCCTCCCCTTAAGGGGGGGTTCTCCTTATCCTCTTTTCCTTTGTGAACAGGAACCATGAGATGATACCTAGAGAGAAGGATGAAAGAAACACATGTAACTTGGAGAGGAATAATGGTGTGGGGTACATGTAACCTATGAGAGAGTTATGATTTATGACAATGTTATGAGTCGATCCATAGTTAATTAGAGAGTATTCCCATTATTTTTTAATCATCTTTTCTTTAAATTGAGTTTTTAGCTTCCGTTCATTCTTCTAATGGAATTTTAAATGATATGGGATTTTGGGATAGATCTGTCTACGGTAGAGGGACAGGGTAATTGCTGCACTTTGACTCTCTTTTCCCATTTATTTCTCTTCCTGTGGTGAAACGAGTTCTCGTTTTTTCCTCGAAGGGGACATTCAATACAAGCTTCTGTTACATGCGAACTACTGCACAGGGGGTACTTGTAGGATAGTATCTTCAACGTAGCCTTAAATGTCATTGTAGCCAAAGCCAGTTGGCCTTTAGACTAGACAATTGAGGAGAGATAGGAGCCTGACCTATAACCTTGACCAAGTGTTGGGCTTTTAGTTTCTTTGTCTGACTTTTATCTTCCTATTTTTCTGCAATGTGTTCATTATAGTTTTCTACTGGTTTAATCCTTGTTTCTGACAACGTGGAAGTTAACAATATCGCAGGTGGAGGTTGATACTCTCACGGGATCTGTAAAGATTCTGGAGTCTCATATCATCTATGACTGTGGAAGAAGTATAAATCCAGCAGTGGATATTGGACAGGTGAGGGGACGTATACGTTGTTCTTTATACTTCATATCTCTGCTAATCTGATTAATGATGTATCCTGATGAATTTTGAGGGCTTTTTTTTTTTTTTTTTCTTCGTTTATTTATGAACTGTGGGGATTGTAGTTGGAATCGCATAACATTAATATCCCATTCAGGGCGTTTGCATGCAAGTGGTGCAAAGAGAAGTGTTTTACATTAAAAGTTTAATGATATTTTAATGCTCTATGACAAGTTGATATGGATGGTGGACAGATAGAAGGCGCTTTTGTACAGGGAATCGGCTTCTTCTTGACAGAGGAGATTGAAGTGGATGACAAAGGAGAGCTGCTCAATACTGACACTTGGACATACAAGCCTCCCACCATTGATAACATACCACAAAAGTTTGTTGTGGAGATGCTAAATGCTGGTGCACACGAGAATAGAATTCTTTCATCGAAAGGTACGCTTATCCTTCATTCCTCAGATACATGCTGCCATTTGACATTCTGTACTGAGTGGTCAGTATTCTAAGGTTTGGAGAGGGAAATACCAGCAGATGCCCCTTCTGCATTTTTGTGCTTGGAAGGAGACAACAGCTATTCTCTAGTAGCAGCGACGGTTTGCTACATGCAGTCGCGTACGAATATAAACTCCCAAAAATCACAGTGCTGCCATGCATAAATGGCCATGATATAGTTTATAGCTCATAAAAGACACAAGTCGGTCATTATCTTCAAACCTGCATTCTATGGTGTATTGTAATTTGTCGTCCTAACATTTTGCTGCTTGATCTGATTGTAGCATGTGGAGAACCTCCCTTGCTTTTGGCTGGATCTGTCCATTCGGCAGTCAAGCGGGCAATCGAAGCTGCAAGAGCTGGAACTTGTGCTGGGGAAGCAGATATCAAGAATGGGAGGTTCTTCCAGCTGGACCCACCAGCTTCTATGGAGAGAGTTAAGAATCTGTGTGGCTTGAAACGCATGGAAGATTACTTGAAAGCTAAGGCAGCAGTTACAGTTTAAGCCCATTCAGCAGAAGCAGCTCCCTTTCGCATCCCGTGCATGCCAAAACCTACAGAAAAAAGGTGGCCCACAATAAGAAATGAAAGGAGTGGCTTCTCAAGGGTAAGGGAATGGCAAGGGGAGAATCTCCAAACCGTGATACATCCTTTGGAATGCGCTCATGCTTTTCATATCAGTAGGGCATCAACATCGACGTTTCATGCAATTTGTCATGAATTGGCATGCATGACGTGCAGGTTAATAGCAAAACCAGGAGCATGCACACTTCAAAGTTTTTATCAAGCCTTCAATGCTGACAATTGTGTGATTGACATATGAAACATATTGTCCCCTCTCTAAAACATAAATTTGAATAATGTCTTATCATATTCGTACGTGTACGCGATTTCATTATACACATGCACATGTACATATCTCAGGAGAAGAGAATGTTTTACTAAATGAGAATGTGCAACAATACAGACTGTTGGTCTTAATGAACCTATGTGTAGAAGTCGAACATGTACCATTCCACCAAGTTTTCATATGTTCTCTCTCCTAGATCACACTTGAGGGGCATTCTAGAAGGGTTATACCTTAGCATGAAAAGTAATCTTATGAATCTTTCTGAGAAGATGCCGAATTTGGTTGAGTTGCTGCTTGTTTAATTCCTTGATTTGTCTCCACGTGTGCTTCCGTGGTCTGAGCTCCAATAACAGTTGAATAGCTAACACCCATATGCTTTTATTTGACCTTCGTAAATGCTCAACTTAGTTTGATATCATTGATGGGGGAAGTATCTATCCCTATGTATGGTACACACAAATCATGCACACGGAGTACAAAGCCATAGAGAAGTCATAGGTTTTATGGGATCATATACGATTCAATTGAAGGATTTTAACCAATTTTAGTAAACTGTAAGATGCATAAAAAATTGAGGTACTCAATTTCATATATATATGGAAAGAAGAAACAAAAGTAACTAGTAGGTTACTTAAAAAGGTGCTCTTTGCCTAAGTTTGCACAAAATACTCATATATAAACACAAAGATTTGAGATAGGAAGGGCTTAGATGATCAAGGGGTAAGCTTCCTTCATTTCACAAATATGCAAATGAGTCTCATGTAGTCAAATGGCTGATGGATCCCTACTCATGAGTCGTGTAAGAATTGGTGTCGAATTTGACTCCCTACCCATGAGACATTGGATGGAGAATTGAACTTTAAGGAGAATATTTAGAGACTTTGAGGCTTAATTATTATGAAATCGCTCCCAAATTCAAGTTAGAGTTCAAGTTAGAGTTCAAGTTAGAGACTTAAAGGCTTAGTTAGCATGCAATCACTCTCAAATTCAAGTCTATGCCCATGTGAGTTGGTTGGGCACTGTTAGCCGTTTGGTAGGCTACAGGCTTTTGAATCTGGACTTTGAGTATTGTGGACTACTGTGATAATTAAAAGCACCCTAATTCTTAGCCACGTGGGTTCTTGGGAGTGGTAGGGGTCTGTTAGACAGAGGCCCTGTACTATTTTCCCAACCTTTCACACAATCATAAATACTCTATCACGTCTTAGCTCAGTACTTGACTCTGAACACTGATAACTACGCGGCTTACTGGGACGTTGGAATTTCCGGACTGGGTCTACTATAGTAAAAGAGCAGTGGTCCGGTTCCGACTTAAACTATTAGAATACTCAACTTCATTCGCCGACTATTACTCAAGATGCACCTATTCTTGACTTGGAGGTATACCGAACAACTATACTCAAAGGTATGTAACTTACGGTATGTTAATTCAAACAACAGTCGAATCGTAACAATCTTATCACTACTTCCAGGGCATACAGGCTCTTTATCGATACGAGTCCTTCCTTGGATCGGAATCCACAGAAAACGCAGACTATTGTATCGACTTCAGTTACTCACAGAACATTAACAGGCCCACAGTGAGACTACTTTCATGTTCTCTGCTTCGCCGAAGAACTGATAACAACACACTGCACTTAACAATACTCAGCGACACACTTAACCATTACCGAACAGATTCGTAACATACTGCAACTGCTTCGTAAATATGTATTAAGACGCGAACAAACGACTAGACAAAGCGCAGACAGAACAGAACAGAGCCGAACAGAGCAGAAGTACACACTCAAACAATACAATGCAATTCCCAAAATGGGGCGCTCTCTCGCCACTCTTTTCTCATTGCCTTATATAGAAGATTTTTACAGCGGTGCGCGAATCTTTTGTTACCTGCGCATTTCTCGAAAGGTTCTTTTATATTTAAGACGCCTGTCCTAGTACATTTGTCCTTATTCGGCGGCCGTCTAACACTGGCACGCACGGTGGACTCGAACCCGCAGGTTCTTATGTTTCGGCTACAAGACCTTCTAAATACATATTTCGGGCGAGCCTAAATGTGCGGGTGATTTTCTTTTTAATAGTTTCTATCAGCTGAACTAAGGTGGTTGGTTCTAATAACTGGGCGTCCGTTCTAATGGAGCTCAGAGCTATGGCTTGGGTTAACAAAATTTCGGCCTGGTTCTATAAGAAGGCCTCTTGTAAGTAGAATTCGTTGGATAATGCAGCGTCGCGGGATGTCTTCATTTCGGTGACCTTCTGCTGCATATCCGTGACCCGATCCTTCTGATTTTGCACTTGATTATCGAGTCGCTCGATCATCTGGTTCTGAAATTCAATTGTCTTGTAGTAGGCGTCTCGTTCTCTTCGAGCATTGGCTAGATCCTTTTGGTTTTTGGCCTCCCGGGTTAATTGATGCCGCAGCATTCTGTTGACTTCGTCCAAACACTCCTGGGCTCGTCGTAGCTCATCTTTGACTTGTTCGGCCTCTCTCTGTTGATCTTGATTTTTCTGGATTATCTCCTGCAATTGGGTCTTCGTTTCTTCGACCAGTTCTTCGAGTGAGGAGCTTATGTCTTCTTTTTCTTGTAGCGCGAGTTTCAGTACCCGAATTTCTTCGTGGGCTTCGTTGAGTAACTGGTCCTTGGCAGCCAGTTGCTCCAAGACCTCATCCCGTTGTTGTAGCAGTGCCTGTTGTGCCGTGACTTGGCTTTGGAGATCTGCTACTTGGGTTTGCAAGTGATGATTTTTGGCTTTTACGGCTTCGACTTCTTCTTGGAGAGGGGTGATGTCTGCTTCCAAGAGGTCGACCTTGTGCTGGAGATCCTGTCGAAGTGTATTGGTGACTTCACTCAGCTGTACTGGAAGTTTCTGAGAAAGGGAAATAAGCATATGGCCCATGGTGGCTAGTTCGGAAAAGACCGGAATAGAGGGGAGGAGAAGTGGGTGTTGCGGTTGCGCAGAGGTTTGGGTTTGAATTTGGGGGGATGTCGGGGGCGAATAGTTGAGGGAAGATGAAGAGGATTCCGGATCCAGTGTGGGAATAGGGTTGACTGGGGGAGGTCTAGGATTGACAGAGGTAGCGTTTGTTACCTGATTGCCGGTTTGTTGTTTATCGGTATTGTGGTCGATTGCGGATTCGACGGCCTTCAGTAGTGTGTTTAGTGCATCCCTACCGGGTTGCTGCTCGTCTTGCTGAGGCTCTGAGGTTGCTTCGGTGGAGACCGTTTCGGTTTCGGTTCGATTTTGCTGGTCTTGTTGGTGATCGGCCGAGGATTCGTTGTGGATGGAAGTGGCGGTGTCGTGGAAGGTTTCTTCTTGTTCGTCGTTGCGGGTGTCCTGGTTCTTTTCGGCATATTTTTGTGCTTCGCTTTTCGAAGAGCTGATTCGGATTCGCTTAGTGCGGAAGAGTTGGTTGATCTCCTCTTCTTCTTCTGCATCGTCATCGAGTGGTTGGACTGACTCTTCGTGCCTAAGTATGGGACCTTGGGGTGGTGGTTGTGCGGCGAGGATGGCTGGGAAAAGGAAGGAGATGATATGGGGAAGGCGAGAGCGCGGGGTGGTTCCCTTATTTACTTGCTTCACGATTGCGACACACTCCTTATGGATTCTTTGGAAAAAATAAGATGCGAAGTTGACGGGTTCTCGGGCTGCTAAATCTAAGGCGGAATAGAAGGGTCGCGAGATGCCATAGGTGCGCTTCTGCAGATTGAGGATGGCAACTAGGAATTGGAGGGCAGATCGTTCGGGTTCGGGACGGCAGAGAATAGCGAACTCGTTTGAGGAAGATCGGGGAAATAATTCAGTCATGCGGGCGAGGGGGATACTGGGGCCATTTTCTCGGCCTTGCGGGGTGAGGCAGAAAGCTTCAGAAAAGGCGGGGAAGCTGATGACGGTTCTGGAGGGGAGCGAAGGGAAAACCCATTGGCATTCGGTGGCGGGGGATTGGGCGATGACATATATAATGTGCGCAAAGAAGGGATGGGCTTCCACTGAGTGCCAGGGAAACTCAGCGAAGTTGGCCAACCCTCGGCAACGCAGGTATTCACCTACCTCGGTAGGGATACCATCGCGGAAGGCAGTGTAGTTTGCTAGCGCTTCCATGGCGATCGCTGATACAGACTAGGAACACGAATACGGAGCACAAGGGTTGCACAGATTACTAACACTCACCACAGTAGCGATTTTTGGCGTTATCCAAGGGGTTAAATAGGACCAATACGGTGGGGTGGAAAAGAGGGTTGGGTATCATTGTGCGGTGCGGGAATGATACTTGTTTTCATGCAAGCATGCGTATTCGAGTGACTGGTAAGGGGGCGGCTGGTACGAAAAGATTTTCCAAAATACGGCTATTTATAAAAAGAAGAAAGAAAAAGGGAAAAGATTAAACAAAACGCAGTCCACCGCCGAAAAATTTAATGCGGGCTAGGGGCGTGATGATATGGCCGCAGTTTCGACCCATTGATTACTTTTGGGAGTGGATTTCCGATCAACGTAGTCAACCGAAAAGTTGCGGGACCGACTTGTTCTGAGATTTTGAAAGGGCCGAACCATCGTAGTTTGAAATTTCCTGCTGTTCTATCCGACTTTGCATTGTAGAAGAGTACGAGCTGTCCTACCGAAAAGATTGGCGTTTTCAAATATCGATCGTGTGTCTTGGCTTGTCTTAGTTGTACTTCGCGCATGGTTAAAAAGCTGAGCCATCGGTGCTCATCAAGTTCTCTGAGTGCGTCCATTCGTGCTATCAGTGAATCTTCCGGTAGCATCTTCTGAGTGATTGCTATACGCAGGCTTGGGATGACTACTTCCATGGGTGCTATTGCTTCTAAGCCATAAGCTAGTTTGAAAGGTGTCAAACCTGTTGTTACCTTATATGTAGTTCGGTATGCCCATAAGACTGCAGGTAGTAGTTGATCCCA
This sequence comes from Ceratopteris richardii, assembly GCA_020310875.1. Taxonomy (NCBI): domain Eukaryota; kingdom Viridiplantae; phylum Streptophyta; class Polypodiopsida; order Polypodiales; family Pteridaceae; genus Ceratopteris; species Ceratopteris richardii. The sequence goes on along the minus strand of CM035431.1, from coordinate 23,536,588 downwards.
TCTTTCCGGTGTTTCCATGATTAGTTTCCGGAGGATATTCAATAGTGATTTGTTTGTACTTTCGGCCAAACCATTGGCACGAGGGTAATATGGCGAGCTGAGTTTGTGTGTCAGCTGGAAGGATTGAGTGAGTACCTTCATTAATTGATTTACAAAGTGAGTACCTTGATCTGAGACAATTTCCAGTGGTAAGCCGAAACGTGGAAAGACATCATTCAGCAGGCATTTTGCTAGTGCCATTGCTGTAGCCGACCGTAAAGCCCATGCTTCTACCCATCTTGTTGCGTAGTCTGTACAGGTTAGTATATATCTGTTGTTACTGAAGACTGCTGGAGGTGTAATTGGACCTATAAAATCTAATCCCCATTTCTGAAATGGTTCTAATGGCATGACTGGCTGTAAGGGAAAGAAGTGCCGTTGTAACGGTTGTCCAAACCTTTGACAGTTATCGTAGTGTTTGACAAATTGGGCCACATCTCTGTACATAGTGGGCCACCAGAGACCTCCTTGCAGAATTTTTCGGTGAGTCAAATCTGTAGCAAAGTGACCACCAGTAGGTGTCGAGTGAGCCATCGTGATAACTGAGTTAATTTCATGCGGAGGAACACAGCGAAGTAGGATTCCGGTGTGATCTACATAATATAGTTCTCCAGCAATTAACCGAAATCGGCGGCTAAAGACTGCAATTCTCTTGCACAGTGCTCTTGACACTTGAGATGGAAGGCAACCATCAGTGAGAAAGGTCAAGATCTGATCATAATATGAAAATGGAATAGGTGGGTCTGCAGATTCTTCAGTAATTAGTTCTGATACATAAATTGCGGGTGTCGTGTCATCTATACCCACCGGAGATTCACCGGAATCTAAACGGGATAAAAAATCTGCTAAGGGGTGTGAACTGCCTGGTCGGTGAATGACTTCGTAATCAAATTCCTGCAATAGTAAGACCCATCGCGCTAATCGGCCTCCTAGATGCTGTTGCCGAACTAGATAGACAAGTGCAGCGTGATCTACATGAAATGTGAATTTACGGCCTAGCAAGTAATGTCTAAATTTTTTGACCGAATATACTAGTCCTAGACATTCTCTTTCCGTTACAGAGTAGTTTTTCTCAGCAGGGGCTAATCTTCGACTTGCATAATATACTGGTCTGAACCATTTATCAATTTTTTGCATCAATACACTTCCTATTGCTATATCTGAAGCATCAACAAATATATGAAATGGGTGATCCCAGTCCGGCTGTTGTAAAATAGGAACTTGTGTTAATAAATGCTTTAAACGATCAAAGGCTATCTGGCATTCCTGGGTCCATTCAAATTGTCGAGGTGTTTTACTGATTAGCTTGTTTAGTGGTATTGCCAGGTGAGCAAGCCACCGTAAGTGTCTTCCATGCCACCGTACTTGGCCCATAAAGCGCATAACTTTTTTTGGAGAAACTGGCACCGGAGCTTCTAATACTGCCGAAATCTTATCTGGATCTACTTGGATACCTTGTGCAGATACAATGTGGCCAAGTAACTTGCCACATGAGACCGCAAACACCGATTTGTTTGGATTCAAACAGAGTCTATATTCTCTGCATTTCTGAAAGCAGCACCGTAAATGAAATAGATGTGCTATCATCTTACCGAAAATTGAAAAATCATCGAGGTATACTTGCATAAACGAAGTAAGATAAAGAGAAAAAATCTCCTGCATGCATCTTTGAAATGTGCTTGGTGCGTTTCTCAATCCAAACCACATTACCGTACAAGCAAAGACACCCCAATTGGTAATGAATGCGGTTTTTGGTATATCTGCTTCGGCCATTCTAACCTGATTGTAACCACTATATCCGTCTAAGAATGAATACATTTCATGATCTGCTACCCTATCGAGCATTGTATCTAGAAAGGGGATCGGGAAAGGATCTGGTACTGTTGCTGCATGTAATTTTCGGTAGTCTACACAGATTCGTAGTTGCTTATTTTTCTTTGGCACTATCACAATTGGTGAAATCCATTCAGCATGTTCTATTGGTACGATGAATCCGACTTTTAATAACCTATCAAGTTCGGCTTTTACCTGTGATGCATAATTGGGATTCATCCGGTAGCCGGGCTGTTTATTTGGTTTAGCTTCAGGCGTCAATATAACTTTATGTTGATAGATGCGCGGATCTAACCCCTTCATATCTTTGTAATCTCATGCAAAGATGTCTGAGAATTCGCGAAGAAGTCGAATCAAGTCAGCTTTAAATGATTCCGGTAAGTTTTGCCTTATCTTTACAGGTCGTGGATGATCTTCGTCTCCTAGATTGTACGTGGTCAACTAATCTTCGGGGACATAAAACTGTTGCGGTTTCTCTGTATCGTCTGTTGACTTGAACAGCGATTGTAATTCATCATCATGTGTTGGGATACTACCTTCATGCTTAACTGTTTTGGTGATAGGTACGATTGTACAAACTGAAGTGTTCCAGTTATCTATAACAGACTGTAGATCAACAGTTCCTACAGACATTAAATCAGCGTTACTCTTCAAAAATTCCTCTTCCTCATCATCTGATAGTCCATCTAACATGTTGACTGGTTCAACAAAATATGGTCTGGCATGAAGTTCGCACGGTTGTATAGCATCTAATTTTACCACATATCTACGGTTGGCATTTTTGAATGTAAGCTCTTGTGCGGACCAGTCTTGTATTACCTTCGCATGCTTCAGCCAAGGTCGGCCGAAAAGAAGGTTGTAATCCAAAGTGGATTCTGGCAGATCTAGTATAACAAAGGTCATTTTAAAGGTCGTACCTTGTAAAGTGATGGGTACATTTCGCACAAGTCCTACAGGGTGGACTCTAGATTGATCTGCCATTCTAACAAAAAATTGCACTGGTTCGATTTCGGTCCATCCTAACTTTTTGCATAAGGCTGCAGTTGCAATGTTCACACCAGATCCTCCATCAATCAATACCTGCGTAATTTTATGATTCTTGTACCAGACTGTAATCAAGGGAACCGAATGATCGACGGTAGAGTCAGGTTCCGGTTGAACTGCTGCTGTTGCCGGAATACAAGAAGGCAGCGGACTGAACTGTTGCTGGAACTGTTGTCGAATCCCAGGTACTAATGCCAGTAGTTGGCCGAGAGGCAGAGTGATAGATGCCTTGGATAAAATTTCCCAGGCTTGTTGAGATTGGTTGTCCTGCTCCTTTGGACTTGAGGTCTCCGCTGGTGCAGAAGTTTCTGCTGTTATGCCTACTGCTGATGATGGCTCCGCTGTTGTTTCCTTTTGTTGCGTTCCTTCCTTCGACGAAGAGTCACCGGAATAGGTTCTGGGAACACTGGTGGTTTAGCTGCGATCCAGTGACTAGCCTTGTTATACATCCTATGTAGTTCTCGTATCCCTGGTTCGAATACTTCTGCTGCTGTCTGCAGCTGTTTACCTGATCGGGTCTGTACTGTAGCAGTTTGCGTTTCTACTGGTGTAATTTGTACCATGTTGGTCATTGGGTTTTGCCGCTCCTTCTTCCTTTGATCATACTCAGCTGCATCTTTGCAAAATCTCCTGATGTGTCCGAATTCGCCGCAAAAATGACAGCGAGGTGGGGGTAGATTGGGATTTTCCGGTGGTGGTCCGTTCTGCCAGCGGTTTGTATTGAAATTGTTGTTCCTCTGTCCTCGGTAGTTCCGATATCCTTGCGGTTGATTGTTTCTCAATTGCGGAGCCACATAGTGATTCGCTGGCTGTCCATGTTCTTGTATAACTGCATTGACCGTTGCTGTTCCCTGTATTCTAGCATTGTAAACACAGTTTTCGGTGGTGTGTCCGGCAGTGTTGCAGATAGCGCAAAACGTTTGATTTAGTGCGCAATTGGCACTAATGTGACCTGAATTTTTGCATGTGATGCAGTATACTTGCCTGGTTATGTCTTCAGCCATAGTTTTGTTTGTTTTTAACCACTCCAGGTCTTCTATAAATCCACCGACCTTGGATTCTAGTTGCAGAGCCATGGCAATGACTGCATCCAACGTCATAGCTCCAACACATCTTATGATCATGATCTGTTTCAGTTGTGGGGTTAAACCGTTGATGAACCACTGAGTGATGACATCATCAGGTAAGTTAGCGTGGGCCTGTGGTATCTGCCGCAAGTGTGTTCTAAAGAGTGTAGCATACTCCTGGACAGTCTGATTAGCCTTTTGTCGGTTGTTTTGTAAATAATCAAAGATTTTGGTAGGATTCTTCTTTAGCCTGAATCGTTGCAAAAAAGCATCTCGTACTGCATCATAGGTACCGAAATGATTAATATCGTATTCCGTAAGCCATCTAGCTGCTTCATTTACCAGTGTTGATTGAAAAACGATGGCCTTATACGCCTGATCCGGTGGATGGTTAAGAACTGCATAACTTATCTCGAAAGTGCGTACGTGAGCATCCGGATCATCTCCTTTGAATCCACCGAATTTCGTGTATGTTACTCCTGTTGGAGGCGGCCTTGGTTGACATAACGGTTGTTGCTGTTGTTGTCCGTTCATTGTGAGTGTATTCAGCCTATCTTCTGTATCTTGATGTTGGTTAGTTGAACTATCGAAACTTTTGTCGCCGGATGGCGTGCCTTCCGGTGTGTCGTTTTTACGTAGAATGCATCGCACTTCTGCTTCGAAGAGTTTTCCTTCCTTCTGGATATCCAATATCCGAAATCTTTCTTCCAAGCACGCTGGTTGGGCTGAAGATTCCGCGAAAAATGCAAAGTCTTTGCCAACAGTTGGTGACTCTATCACCGGAATATCACCGGAATGAGCCGAAATTGTGCCAGAATGCAGTGTTTTTCCGCTTTTACCGATCTCTTCTCCTAAAGTATTTCTGATCGTATATAACTCTGAGTTTAGACTGGTTTCTGACGGCGTCTTGGTAGATTCTGAAATTGCTATATCTTCGATAGGCTGGGTCGAAGTAGCACCAGAATGTACCAAAGGCGTTGATTGTTCCACCGGAATATGAGCGGAATCAATCGTGACGTTCTCAATTTGCCTGACCACTTGGTCAGATTGGGTTAGACCTTCTTCTCTCAAGGCTATCTTTATCGCTTTACTCGCTTCAGCCTTACAGTTCTTAGGATATGTCTCACCAGATCGAGTAACCAGCATGTATCATTACGCAGTAACCTTATCTGAGCAGTTTGCAACAATCTGGGTCTGTTGCTACTGCTAGTTACTCCAATGTTAACTAAACGTTTGCTTCTGACAAACAATCGGTACTCTAGTGCCACATTCCCACAGACGGCACCAAATGTTAGCCGTTTGGTAGGCTACAGGCTTCTGAATCTGGACTTCAAGTACTGTGGACTACTGTGATAATTAAAAGCACCCTAATTCTTAGCCACGTGGGTTCTTGGGAGTGGTAGGGGTCTGTTAGACAGAGGCCCTGTACTATTTTCCCAACCTTTCACACAATCATAAATACTCTATCACGTCTTAGCTCAGTACTTGACTCTGAACACTGATAACTACGCGGCTTACTGGGACGTTGGAATTTCCGGACTGGGTCTGCTATAGTAAAAGAGCAGTAGTCCGGTTCCGACTTAAACTACTAGAATACTCAACTTCATTCGTCGACTATTACTCAAGATGCACCTATTCTTGACTTGGAGGTATACCGAACAACTATACTCAAAGGTATGTAACTTACGGCATGTTAATTCAAACAACAGTCGAATCGTAACAATCTTATCACTACTTCCAGGGCATACAGGCTCTTTACCGATACGAGTCCTTCCTGGGATCGGAATCCATAGAAAACGCAGACTATTGTATCGACTTCAGTTACTCACAGAACATTAACAGGCCCACAGTGAGACTACTTTCATGTTCTCTGCTTCGCCGAAGAACTGATAACAACACACTGCACTTAACAATACTCAGCGACACACTTAACCATTACCGAACAGATTCGTAACATACTGCAACTGCTTCGTAAATATGTATTAAGACGCGAACAAACGACTAGACAAAGCGCAGACAGAACAGAACAGAGCCGAACAGAGCAGAAGTACACACTCAAACAATACATTGCAATTCCCAAAATGGGGCGCTCTCTCGCCACTCTTTTCTCATTGCCTTATATAGAAGATTTTTACAGCGGTGCGCGAATCTTTTGTTACCTGCGCGTTTCTCGAAAGGTTCTTTTATATTTAAGACGCCTGTCCTAGTACATTTTTCCTTATTCGGCGGCCGTCTAACAGGCACTCACCTCTTGAGGTGGAGGTTGTGTGTTCAATACCTATGGGCGACCCTTTCTTTGTGATGCTTCAGGTTGGATACCTAGGTCAATGTGGCTAGTCTATCCTTTGTAATGCGTTTGAGTTGTTGAAATTGGATGATGCCTTAAGGAAACCCTTCCCTTGTGATGCTTCATCTTTTTGGGATATAGGGGTCCCATGGGTACTATGCCCTTCACCCTTTTTTTTTTTATGGAGGTTCGGTCAAGGCCTACTCCTCTAGGCTTAAACTTTGAAATTGCAACTGATGTAAAAGGAGCACTATGAGAGCTTGAACGAGTACGATATGACATAGGTGAATCTGATTTGCTATCTCCCAAAGTTTGCACCATCCATTTAGGCATAATTTTTACCTCCTCTGTAGCAATCCTCTCATCAAGAAGTGCATCATGTAAATCTGCATCACAATTGGAATGATCTGCATTATCATGTGGAACTTGTAAAGGCTGAGAAATTACCTCATTTGGACCAACAATAGACTATCCACTTGTAAAAAGAGGCAACAAAGTGTTATACATATCTTTGGAGCTAACTGATGTCCCATTAGTACATGAAAGTAATGGCTGAATGACATCTTCCCCAAAAACAATATCATAGCTAACCAAAATGCATTTAGTATGTGGATGATACAGATGATAGCCTTTGGTTTCAGAATTGTACCCAACAAAAATACATTTTACTGCTTTATCATCCAATTTCTTGCATTGTTGTTCAGGGATTAATACATATGCTAGACAATCAAAGACATGCAGATGAGCAATAGATGGCTTGTGACCATGCCAAGCCTCATATGGAGTGATAGACTGCAATACTTTAGTGGAACACTTATCAAGTACATATGTTGCACACACATCAGCCTCAAACTAGAAACTATGTGGTAAAGCCTTACTCTTGACCATACACCTCGCCATCTCCATGACCCACTCTTCCTCTCAACAACTCCATTTTGTTGAGGTGTATACATCATTGTACACTGATGTTTTATCCCACATTCAACTAGAAATGTGTAAAAGTTAGAAGACATATTTCCCTCCTCGATCAAAATGGAGGGTGCCCATTTTACATGCTGATAGATTTTCAACCAAAACCAAAAACTATTTGAAGCACCTAAAACTAGAAACTATGTGGTAAAGCCTTACACATCAGCCTCAAACTAGAAACTATGTGGTAAAGCCTTACTCTTGACCATACACCTCGCCATCTCCATGACCCACTCTTCCTCTCAACAACTCCATTTTGTTGAGGTGTATACATCATTGTACACTGATGTTTTATCCCACATTCAACTAGAAATGTGTAAAAGTTAGAAGACATATTTCCCTCCTCGATCAAAATGGAGGGTGCCCATTTTACATGCTGATAGATTTTCAACCAAAACCAAAAACTATTTGAAGCACCTAAATAGTTCGGACTTTGCTTTCAATGGATATGTCCATGCATGCCTAGAGAAATCATCAATGAAAGTCACGAAAGAAAGATAATTCCCAAAAGAGGGTATTTGCATAGGACCACAAACATCACTTTGAACAAGCTATAATTTTTGAGTAGCTTAAATTGAAACATCTTTTCGGAAAGAGGAATGCAGCAATTTGCCCAAAATATAGCATTCACAAACATGTTTACGAGGTGCCTCAAGTTTGGGCAAAGAGGACACCATTTCAGATTTCTGTAGGCATAGAAAACTAGCAAAATTTAGATGACCAAAGAGTGCATGCCAAAGCTTTGCATATGAGATCACCTGAGAATCATGTATTGCACATGCTAAATCATTCACAGGTTTTTCTAAGTCTATGAGCTTATACAACTCATGACATAAAATGCTAGAAGCAATAATAACATCAACATTTGAGAGATTATGGGCTGTACATTTTTCGTCAACAAATTTAACACACAAGATAATCTTGGCTAATGCCAAAATCAACAAGTTTTTCTCGATCCCTAGTATAATCAAAGCATTTGACAATGTAAAAGAACTACCATTAGCAGTAATCTGATAATCTTACCAACTCCCATTAATGGATAAGAGGAGTTGTTGGCACATGTGATAGTATTCCTATAGGGGCAAGCTCAAATGAACTGAAGAAGTTGTGTTGCGAGGTAATGTGTTTGGTTGCCCCACTATCATAGTGCTAAACATTCGTGTCTACTGTAGACATATAGTGCTCATGAGAAGATGGGTCAAAATTCCAAAACAGTAGTAAACACCATTCTTCATTTTGCACAAGATTAGCAGACTCCATTTTAGGTGTAGAGGCCTCTACAACTACCATTCCAGCCTCTTTTTTCTTTGCCTCTTTATCAACCAATTTTGGAAAACTCTTTATGACATGATCATTTCCTTTATAATATTTGCAAAATAATTTTTGCTTTTCTGATTACTTCTTATCTTCTTCTTCCTTTTTAGACCATGCAAAATCAACAGATTTCTGCTTGCTAGTACATGAGCCCCATTTACCTTTGCCCTTCTGATTAGCTAGGAAAGCTTGATCTGTAACACACATAATGAGCCTGTTCTTCCCAGACTGATCTTCCTGCAATAAAATAGAGTCTAACTCCTCAAATGTTAAGGCATTTGGATTGCCTTTCATCATCAACCAAAGAGTAGAAGCAAGACTCTAATATGAATCCAGAAGACCATTCAAAAGAGTATGGAGAAGTGAATTGTCTAGCAAGACTTCATCAGCAAAAATCAACTGCTCCTTCAAATCTTTGATCTTTTTCAAAAAACTATCCATGGAATCTCCTTCATTCATGTGCTCACTCTCTAATTGTTTTCGGAGGTAAGCAATAGAAGCCTCATTTCTTGCCTGATATAAAGTGATAAGTGTATCCCAAGCATCCTTAGCTATTTTGCAAGAGCAAATGTGAGAATAATGGCATGTTTGATAGACAAAGCTATCAATGCATGTGGTTGAGCATCTCTGCCATCCCAACAAAGTTACTTTGCAATAGGTGAAGTAGGAAAAGTTACTTTGCAATAGGTGAAGTAGGAACTGCAACACGAATAGGAATTTGAAGATCATCATCTTGAACACCATCTGCATCACCTTTGATAATTGTATTTGCAGGTGTTATTGGATGTTTTTCAATACCCTACACAATATTCCACATCTCTTTTGCAACCAATACATGATGCATCATATAAGCCCATAATGGGTAATTAGTACCATCCAATCTATCCTCAATGAACAACATGTAGAATACATCATTGCTTTTAGCCATGGCCATTGGCTAAAATACCTTGATGCAAAAAATGCCTATATCTCGAAAAGGTAAACAGAACAACCCTGTCGAGCTCTGCTAGAACTTTAGCAGACTTTGAGATGCTTGTACTAGCAAACCGAAACCTATATATATGTTTGGCATAAAAGGACAAAATTGCTTGCATAAGCACTATGATAGTGTCTTTGGAAACTGAAACGAGTTTAGATCACATTTTTGACACCACATAGTGAAGTTGTTTTGAACTCCTAATCGCATTGAGTATGCTCACCAACTTTCATGCGATTCTGAGAGTGTGATCAGAGAGGTGTCGATGATGGCCTAGATGAAGCGCAACCTGCTCTGATATCAATTGTTGGAGTTTGAGGTCTATGGAAGCACGCAATAACAGAAGGAAGAAGAAGAAGCTTGGAGCACAATAGGCAATATTGAATGTATTACCAAGAGAATGTACAAAGATAAGTGACCCATTAGGGTTATAGACATATATATAAACCAGGGAGAAAAAACCTCCTAAAGATGAAAAAAAGTACCCCAGCAGTGTTGGGAAGAGAAAGAAGGTCAAGGGGAATCGATGCGGGGTTGGATTAGCCCCCCTGTGTGTCATACCTGTCTAGTGAGCGACGTCTACATGCTGGGCACCTCACCATGTATGGTGGTCGATCATCATAGGTCCCGTGCATCAGAAGAGAAAGGGAGAAAAAGGCCTTGGCCATGTGGGATCAAGTCGTAGGACGTATGCATCGTGAATAAAAAAGGAAAACTACAATGCTCTAAAAATAAAATCACAGAACTTAGTGACAGGAAAATAACTATGCTCAATGATCATGATCGATATACAAATAACTTTGAATAATACAAAAATACTCTATCACAGTGTGGATCATGTTAGTATATGATCAATGTCTACCCCTCATGATTGTATGCACATTTTGTAAGGCCCCCTTTATGAGGAGAAGCCAAGCGTGCATTACCCAATTGATGGGAATCCCAACTTGAATGTTGGATGAAGGTCATATTGGACCATGTAAGGTATTATAAGGAAAGGGAGTTACCAGGGGTCCCCAATTGTGGGGTCCGGGGCAGCGATGAGCAGCCCCGGCTGGGGGGTCCAAGGGGGCCAGCGGGCCCCCTGGCTGGGGGGTCCCAGGGGGCCAGTGGGCCCCCTGGTGGGGGTCCAGGGGCAGCGCCCCCGGTGCGATGATAAAGGGAATATTCCATGGAATATTCCCTATCGGAGTCAGAAATCATTTATATTTGTTAGGTCGGTTCAACCAGTCTAAGCCGTGTATGGCAATTACGCGGGCGGTGGCCGCCCACGCTCTACCGCCCATGTATAGCCGTCCATGGCAGACCACCCATGATCCTATATATACATGACTTCTGCACTACCTAAGACAGTGAGTTGAGCCAACATACCTCTACCTTGTATCTCCCTATCTAGAGTTGTCTAGATCACCATTTAAGCTCTACCTTGAGAGCGCACGGGTGGACAACGCCATCATCTTTGTACTTGCTGCTAGTAGAAAATTGTTGAGATTCTCCTATATCTGTTATCTTCTCTGCTATTGCTCCTGTGTTATATTGCATAACTATTGTCTTACAGATCACTCAATACAAAATATTCTTCTTGGCTACAGTGCGAAAAGATGCCCACAAACTTCTCTTTCTTTCTTCACTTCGGTTTTTTGCGGCAAGAACACTTCACTTCGAGTCTTCGTGGCAAGAACTTCTCTTTACTTCGGCCCTCAAACTGCTCTTTGTTGATATATTTAGGTAGTGATGTGTGTGAACACACTAGGACCGCCGGGGCACTTTTTTCCCTCTTTAGGAGGTTTTTTTCCCCCGGCTTGTATATATGCCTATTGCCCTAATGGGCTACTAACCTTTGTACATTCTCTAGTAATACATTCAGTATTGTGTGTTTGTGCTCCAAGCTTCTTCTTCTTCCTTGTGCTGTTCTCGTGCTTCTGCAGACGTCTAACTCCAACAATTGGTATCAGAGCAGGTCGTCGCTTCATCTAGGGCGCCGTCGACACTCCTCCGTTTGCAGTCTCAGAATCGCACGAATTTTGATAAGCATACTCAACGTGTTTCCGAGATCAAAACAGCTTTGCTGTGTGGTGCTAAAATCGCGATCTGAGCTCGTTTCGGCCTCCGAACGCACTATCGTAGAGCTTGTGCAGGCTATATCGTCTTTTTGTGCCAAAGGTATATACCAGTTTCTGTTCGCCAGTTTAAGCGTCTCGAAGTCTGCTACAGGTCTAGCAGAACTCGTCTGGGCAGTTCTGTTCAACTTTTTGAGATACAGTCAATTTTTTGCATCAAGGATTTTTTGCATCAAGGTATTTTAGTCATGGGCCATGGCTGAAAGCAGTGATGCATTCTGTATATTGGCTGTTGAGGATAAGTTGGATGGTACCAACTACCCATTATGGGCTTATATGATGCGACATGTTTTGGTTGCAAAAGGATTGTGGAAAATTGTGCAGGGTGTTGAAAGGCGTCCTGTTACACCTGTAACGATAGGTAGTACAAATACATGTGCTGGAGCTGATGAAGATGGTGTCGAAGATGATATTCCCCAGATTCCTGTTCGTGCTTCTGTTTCTGTTGCACCTATTGTAGAGCAAATTCGTTGGGATGGCAGAGATGCCCAGGCACATGCATTGATAGCTTTGCCTGTCAAACGTGCCATTATTCCTCATATTCGCTCTTGCAGAACAGCTAGGGATGCTTGGGATACACTTACCACATTGTACCAAGCTAGGAATGAGGCTCGTGTTGCTTACCTCCGAAAACAGTTGGAGAGTGAGCACATGAATGAAGGTGATTCTATGGACAGTTTCCTAACGAAGATCAAAGATTTGAAGGAACAGTTGATTTCTGCTGATGAGGTTATACCAGATAACTCACTTGTGCAGACCGTTCTGAATGGTCTTCCTGATTCATATCAGAGTTTTGCTTCTCCTCTTCGGTTGATGATGAAAGGAAATCCGAATGCCTTATCAGTTGAGGAGTTAGTCTCTGTTCTGTTGCAGGATGATCAGTCCAGGCAGAACAGGTCCATTATGCATGTTGCAGATCAAGCTTTCCTGGCTAGTCAGAAGGGCAAAGGAAAATGGAGCTCTTCTACTAGTAAGCAGAAATCTGCAAATGCTGCACATTCGAAGAACCAGGATAAAGATGAGAATAAATCAGAAAAGCAGAAATTGTTTTGCAAGTACTGTAAAGGGAATGATCATATCATAAAGAACTGTCCAAAACTGGCTGCAAAAGAGGCAAAGAAAAAGGAGGTTGGAATGGTTGTTGCAGAAGCCTCTACACCAAAAACAGAGTCTGCTAATCTTGTGCAGGAAGAAGAATGGGCGTTTACTACTGTTTGCAGTTTTGACCCATCTTCTCATGAGCAGTGCATGTTTGCAGTGGACTCAGATGTTTGGTACTTTGACAATGGGGCGACCAAACATATTACCTCGCAGCGCAATTTCTTCTCTTCACTCGAGCCTACACCTACAGGGAATACTGTCACATGCACCAACAACTCCTCTTATCCTGTTATGGGAGTTGGTAAGATCATTCTGACTACTGCTGATGGTAGTTCTTTCACCTTGATGCTTTATTTGTGCCAGGGATCAAGAAGAATCTGTTATCAGTTTTTGCATTAGCAAAGATTGGCTTGGTTGTGAAATTCGTTGATGACAGGTGTACAGTTCATGATCTATCAAATGGCGATGAGATTATTACTTCTGGCATTTTATGTGGTGGGATGTATAAGCTCATAGACTATGAAAGATCTGTGAATGATTCGACATGTGCAGTTCATGATTCTCAGGCTATGTCAGATGCAAAGCTTTGGCATGCACGCTTTGGTCATCTGAATTTTGCTAGTTTGCTACGCCTGCAGAAATCTGATATGGTGTCTTCTTTGCCTAAGCTTGAGGCACCTGGAAAACATGTATGTGAAGGCTGTATTTTGGGCAAAATGCAGCATTCCTCCTTTCCAAAAGATGGTTCAGTTCGGGCTACATAGAAATTGCAGCTTGTACATAGTGATGTCTATGGTCCTATGCAGACACCCTCTTTTGGGAATTACTTTTACTTCGTGACTTTCATTGATGATTTTTCCAGGCATGCATGGGTATATCCACTCAAAGCAAAGTCCGAAGTGTTCATGTGCTTTAAACAGTTTTTAGTTTTGGCTGAAAATCTGTCAGCATGTAAAATGGGCATCCTCCGTTCTGATCGAGGGGGGGAATATATGTCTTCTGATTTTAATGCATTTTTGGCTGAACGTGGGATAAAACACCAGTGTATAGTGCCGTATACACCTCAACAGAATGGAGTTGCTGAACGAAAGAACATGTTACTCATGGAGATGGCGAGGTGCATGGTCAAGAGTCAGGCTTTACCACATAGTTTCTGGCTTGAGGCTATCATGTGTGCAACATATGTACTGAACAGGTGTCCCACTAAAGCGCTGCAGTCTATCACTCCATATGAGGCTTGGCATGACCGCAAGCCATCTGTTGCTCATCTACGTGTTTTTGGTTGTTTGGCATATGCATTAGTGCCTGAACAACATCGTAGAAAATTGGATGATAAGGCAATAAAATGTATTTTTGTTGGGTATAGTTCTGAAAGTAAAGGCTATCGTCTGTATCATCCATTGAATAAACGCATTCTGGTTAGCCGTGATGTTGTCTTTGTGGAAGATGCTATTCAGCCATTGCTTTCATGTACTAAGGAGACATCTGTTAGCTCCAAAGACATGTATGATACGTTGATGCCTCTTTTTACAGGTGGACAGTCTAGTGCTGGTCCTAATGAGGCAACTTCTCAGCCTTTGCAAGTTTCATATGATGATGTAGATCATTCTATTTCTGATGCAGATTTACATGATGCACTTGTTGATGAGAGAGCTGATATTGAGCAGGCAAAAACTATGCCAAAATGGCTGGTGCAGACTTTGCGTGATAGCAAATTAGATGCACCTTTGTCATATCGTACTCGTTCAGGCTCTCATAGTGCCTCCTTTGCATCAGATTGCTATGCTATGGCTGCGTCTAGTCTCTGTGATGAGAATGAGCCTGTTTCTTTTGATGAAGCATAGAATTCAGAAAATTGGATGGCTTCCATGCAATCTGAATATGATGCTATAATGAAGAATGGTACATGGTCTTTATGTGACTTGCCTCCTGGCAAGAAGGCCAGTGACACTAAGTGGGTATACAAGCTGAAGCGTAAACCTGATGGTACAGTTGACAGGTATAAGGCTAGGCTTGTTGCAAAGGGTTATGCATAGGAAAGAGGCATTGATTTTGATGAGACCTTTGCACCTACATGTCGTATGACTACTGTTCGGAGCATTTGGGCACTTGCAGCCCATCATGGTTGGAATGTACATCAGTTGGACATTAAAATAACATTTCTGAATGGTGACTTGCATGAAGAAGTGTATGTTTTTCAGCCCCGTGGCTTTGTGAAAAAAGGGCATGAAAACCAGGTGTGCAGGTTAAAGAAGGCATTATATGGTTTAAAGCAAGCACCACTATCTGGTTGCACATGGTTTTGTGAACAGTCCAACTGAAAGCACCTTATATGTTAAGCGTGCTAATGATGTGCTTCTGATCATTGTTGTCTATGTTGATGACATGCTCCTCACTGGTCCTATTGAGAAGCATATTGCTGATTTCAAGGCTGATTTGCATGCCTCATTTGAGATGTCTGATTTGGGGCATTTGCATCACTATTTGGGCATTCAATTTATGCAAGTTGATGGTGGAATGGCTTTGTTTCAAACGAAATATATTGACACATTATTGCAGCATTTTGGCCTTGAAGACTGTAAGCCTATTGCCACTCCTATGGAGACAGGTTTACGATTGAGTCTTCATGATTTTGGAGATGCATTTGATGCTGTTCTTTATCAGCAGGCTGTTGGATGCTTGATTTACTTATGCATCACTCGGCCAGATCTTCAGTTTGCTGTCTCACAGATGAGCAGGTTTATGCATTGCCCAGGAGTCACGCATTGGAAGCGGTTAAGCGCATCTTTCGCTACTTGAGTGGTACTCGGCTACTTGGGTTGTTTTATCCCAAGGGGGGATCACTACCGCCAGATTTGCATGCTTTTTCTGACTCAGATTGGGCTGGTGGCTATGACACTCGTGTGTCCACCAGTGGTTTTTGCTTCATGCTTGGTAGCTCATGTATATCTTGGTTGAGCAAGAAGCAGCCTACTGTGGCCACTTCGAGTTGTGAGGCTGAGTATAGGGCAGCTTTCACAGCGACTACGAGTGTGTGTGGCTCAGACGCCTTATGGCTGATTTGGGTGTTGGCCAGTCTTTTGCCACCACCATCTTCACTGACAGTCAGAGCACATTGGCAGTTGTGAGGAACCCTGTGTTCCATGCTCGCACTAAGCACATTGAGGTGCATTATCACTATGTCAGGGAGAGGTTCTCTGCTGGGGAGATCAGCTTGGCATATGTGCCCACGCAGGAGAACATTGCAGACCTTTTCACGAAGGCTCTGCCTAGGGAGAAGTTTGAAGCTTTCCGCAAAGCTTTGGGCTTACTTCCTTTTGTGGAGTGATTTGCACATAGCTTAGCACTTCCTTATACATGAGTGCCATCTCTTTTAAGCAAATGGAAAGTCTTATTGCTACACAATCCAGTTTGGCCAAGACTATAGATGCTTTACAATCTAATTACACCAAAACTTTCCAAAATCAAATGAGCCCAATGTCTTTTCAAGAGCCTAATCAACAAGTTATAGCTACCAATCAAAATCCACAAGTAGCTCCTACTCAAGCATATCAAGTTCCTCCAATGCATAATCCTTCAATGCAAAATCCTCATCCTCATGTGCAAAATCCTCAAATGTATCAAAACATGTATCCTCAAGCTTCTCAAATAGCTTTTCAAAATCCTCAAAATCAAAATTTTCAGAATCATCAACCGTATAATATGGAAGCTCGTCTTGCACCTCAAGTACCACATGTTGCTCCCCAAGCTCCTCAAATACATCAATTGCCTTTTCAAAATCCTAATTATCCTGTTCAAGCCATACCTTATCAACAAAATCCTCAATTTCAAAATTTCCCACCACAAGTTAATCAAAATTCTCAAAATCAAAATGGTTTTGTGCATGGCCCTCGTAGGTGTCCTTGGTGTGATTCGTTAGAGCACTTTTTGAGAGATTGTGAACTATTGAAGGCTGCTAAGGAGCAATGAATAGTAATAGACATAGACAAGAAAATATGTGACTATCGATCTAGGCTACCTTTGCAAGGAAATTATGGTAAGGGAGTAATGAAAAAAACGCTATGAAAATATAACCATAACGGATGTAGGAACTAGAGGAGTGAAACTAGAAGCTCTTGATGAGCAACAAGTAGAATCAAGTAAACCGACAAAGGAAGGTGATTTTTCCAGGTGATTTTTCCATAGAGGCTTCAGTAAGAGCACGAGATGAGATTAGGAGAATAACGACTTGGGAATCACCGATAGAAGATCAATCTCTTATTCCTCATATATCCAATGTAGAAGAAAAACAAAAAAGAGATGAAGTTGAGCCTAGTGAAAGAAGAGTGACTCAAAAACAAACCTCAGAGGGAATAGAAACAATCATAGAGCAAGGAGAAACATCACAATCCAAAGATACAAAACAAGAATCACAACCCAATGAACAAAAACAAGAGGAAAAACAAAACGGGAAGAAGATAACGCAAAGAAAAACAGAACCAAAGCCTTTAGATAAACAAGAACAATCAAAACAAACTGAAGAACAAACACGAGAACATGAACAAAAACAAGATCCTGAGCAAAAATAAAAGAAACCAAAGAGAAAACCTAAAGCCATCTTGATTTCAAAAATTGAGAGAAAAATAGATCCTATGGAGATTTTAGATGACACTTTGCTTAAGAGTCAAGTGACTATGTCTTTAGAACAAGTTTCTCTATTGCAAAGCCTGTTTTTAAAGATAACTTTATCGGCATAATTAAAAGGAAGAGGTTTCCGCTTAATCTAGATACTGAGATGTAAGATTCTCTAGATCAAGATCAAGCTATGAATGAAGCCTTAAACTTTGATGAATCTAATGAAGAGGACTTTGATGATGATGAAGTAAATGTTAATAAAAATTTCTTAGGACCTATTCAACCTGACCATGAAAATCATGAAAACAATCCTGAAAGTCACTTTAAAAGAAAATTTTGGTCTAGAGGTACATCAGAGATGCATGTAAAAATAGGAAATGATAAGAACACTATCACTGTAAATGCATTAGTAGATTCCGGCTCCGAAATCAATGTGATTTCAAGAGAAGTCTATGGTTTCGATGGCCCATAGATAAAGATTGTGGATGGCGTATGAGAACTGCAGATAATGGTGTAGGTACCCTGTATGGAGCTTGTGCTAGTGTGCCCATATCCATAGGAGGAATCACATAAGAATTTCACTTTTTTATTCAAGATAATTGCTCCTATGAAGTTCTCTTAGGTCAACCCTTTATTTGTGAGAGTCGTATGGAAACTAAATCCATGGATGATGGTTCTACCTATGCTAGATTTAAGTCTAATAATGGAATGCAATCACTTCAAGTCATGATGGTAGGAGTGAATCATCCTAGGAATCGATTGTCAATTAGAAAGAAACCTATTGTTACTCAGAGTCATGAGCATGCTTGTAGTGATTGTGCACCTCGATTCATGTTTGGAGCTACATATGATCAAAATTTTGGATAGAATCCATTGTTGAGCAGGACAACAGTGATATTGGTTTGACATCTCGCATGCAACCAACATGTACAATAGTTTTTCACTTTGTTTTCCACATTCTAGATTAGATTTTCTTCATAAAAGTCAATTGTCCAAGTCTTTTATCCAAAAAACCCAAAAAAAAATAAAAACAACAAAATCATAGAACATGATGAGAACATTGAGCATGTGATTGAAACATGTCTACTCTTGAGGAGTTAGAGTTATGTCTTCAACAAAATTCTAATTCCCATATTATTCTTCTTTCTTTCCTTGATGAGTATGCTCTAATCTAGGAATATGCTCTCAATGTTGACAAGTGCTCAAAATTTAACCAAACACATGATGCCTTAGTTGAAACAAAGTACAAAACTGTAGACAAAAAAATCAAACCCATAGCTCAACCATTACCTCAAGGAAGTAATGAAAAAATTATTGATGTGAAAAATGATCCAATTCTTCGGGATAAGAAAAACATAGGACATTCATTCACGGATGAGACAATCAAACAGGTGAAAATTGGTAGAGATGATGACTTTCTTTTGTCAGCAGAGAGAGATAAATTTGAGAGAGTTATACGGAGCCATGGAAAAGCCTTTACTATGTATCCTGATGAGATTGGTTGTGTAGATCCTAAGCTAGTTGCACCCATGATAATCTTTAATATTCCACATATTCCATGGAATCTTCGCCCTATACCAGCTCCAAAGGCTCACTTACCTGAGCTAATGAAACTACTTAAGGAGAAGATAAACATGAGAATTTTAGAGCCATCTTTTGCACCTTACTCAAATCAATGGTTCATTGTGCCTAAAAAGAATGGGAAACTACGTTTTATTCAAGATCTCCAACCCATCAATAAAGTCACCATAAGGAATCTAGGAACAGGACCCATTGTAGATGAGTTTGCTGAATCATTTTCAGGATATTCTATCTATTCAAGGGGTGATTTATATTTTGGATATGACCAATTCCAATTAGCAATTGATAGTCGTGACATAACCACAATGAAAACTCCTTTAGGCTTAGTGCGAATGTGTACCTTACCTCAAGGAGCGACTAATTCTGTGGCTCATATGATGAGTGCTATGAATATGGTCTTACATGATTTTATCCCTTATATAACTATGCCATTCATTGATGATATTCCAATTAAAGGGAGTGAGAAACATATAAAGGACATTACTTTAGATTCATCTGGATGTCGTAAATTTGTTCTTGATCATATCTCTGATTGTGAAAGAATATTTCAACGATTTGAAGAGGTAGGTCTCACATTTTCCATAGAAAAATCTGTTTTTGGTATTAACGAGGTTCTTATTGTTGGACATTTATGTGGCCATTATGGTCGAAAGCCATACCCACAAAAAGTTGATGCCATTAGCAAGATTTATGAAAGATGTAACAACGTGAGTGAGGTACGTAGATTTCTTGGTGCTTGCACCTTTTATGTTATTTGGATCCCACACTTTGCTCATGTTGCTGATTGTCTCTATGACTTGTTGAGGAAGAAACAAAAATTTATTTGTACTGACAAACACACTCAAGCTATGCATAAAATGAAGAAATTATTGCTTGAAGCTCCCATCCTTAAGCATGTAGACTATTCTGCTAACAAACCTATTATATTGACTGTTGATACTAGTCCTATTGGTATAGGTTGGGTCATAAGTCAAGATGATAGTGAAGGGAATAGATATGCAATTAGGTTTGGTGCCAAAATTCTACATGAAACACAACGAAAATATCCACACATCAAACGAGAACTATGGGGTATGGTAACAGCTTTGAAAACAGACAAAGAATATTTCATCGGTGCAAATGTCAAAGTTGAGACTGATTGTTTGCCTCTCATTGGAATGATAGCCAATTGTTCATCTCCTGATATAGCCATGCTTAGATGGGTCTCATATATTAAGTTCATAAATCTTGAGTTAGTTCATATTTTAGGTAAGCCAAAGTCAGTTGCTGATATGTTATCGAGAGCTAGATTTGATGATGATCTTGAAAGTGATCTAATAAAGAATGTGAATTTAGTTGACTATGTTCCACATATATATGAGTATGAAAAATTTCATGAGTCTGAGGACGAAAATGAATGGAGAGATATAGGAAAGTATCTAAGTACACTACAACCATTACCTACCTGGACTATGAATAGATTCCGTAACATTAGGAAATGAGCTTATAACTTTTTCCTATGTAACGGTTATCTTTGGAGACATGCTAAGGGTAAGGTTAAGAATCCACAACGAGTCCTAGGAAAACGAGGGCTTCAATTGCAAGTAATGAAGGAAATGCATGAGACATTATGGGTAGGTCATAAAGGATTTTTTGGAACATATGAAAAAATTAGAAGTACCTATTATTGGCCTAGGATGTATGTTGACATTAGTAGCTATGTTTCTACATGTTCTACTTGTCAACTTCATTCATCAGCCAACCATAGAGATCCGTTGCATCCTACTTATCCACCTTGTATTCACTACAAGTGGGTAGTAGATCTTGTAACTATGCCTAAAGGTATTGACAAGATGCGTTACATTGTACTTGCGAGAGAAGACTTAACTAATCATGTAAAGGGACGTGCACTACGATCTAAGACCACTTACAATGTTTTCAAATTCTTGCTTGAAGATGTCATAAGTCGCTTTGGGTACATAGAGAAAGTAGTTGCCGATCGTGGAGAGTTAAATGCGAGAGAAGCTAAAGAGTTCTTTGAGCGTCACGGTATTCGTTTGTTTCTCCCTACTGCATATAATCCAGAGGCCAATGGTAAAATAGAGAGAGGGCATCCACCTATTGTGAAAGCCATATCTAAAGCATGTAACGGTGACATCAAACAATGGCCTAGATTCTTACCTTTTGCACTTTGGACAGATAGAATGACATGCACACGTAGTACTGGATATATGCCTGTTGAACTCATGTACTGTCAAAAACCATTGTTTCCAATTGAGTCTCATATTTTTGCATGGTCAAATTTTCCTTGTTCTAAAAACATGTCTCCTGATGATTTTTTGAGTTTGCGCATTAAACAGTTAGAACAAGGTAAATTAAGACTTGATGATGCCGTTGAAAAATTAAGAGAATCTAGAATGAAGAACAAGCATTATTTTGATAAAACTCATCGATTGCGTCCTAAGCTAATTGAAGTAGGAGATTGGGTGCTCATTTATGATAGTACATTTGACTCTCAATATGATGAACGCAAAAAGCTCACTCAACGGTGGTTTGGGCCATACATTGTATCAAAAGTCAACAACAATGGTACATATGCTCTTTGTGAATTAAATGGTGTTGCACTAAAAACTTTGATTGCAGGTAAAAGGATAAAGCTATTCAAGAAACGTGATAATGACGAGTACATTTTGGATGATGACATTGAAGAAGATGACAACAATGAGGCAGATTCATAAACAAGAGTATCCATGTTATTAAAAAAAAAAGAAAAATAAAAAAAGAAAATAAAAAAAATAAAAAACATATAAAAATATCATTAATTTTTCAAGTTCATGTTGCTTTGTTTTTTTTCATTCTATTTTTTTTCCGTTCTTGTTTCATGCATGTTTGTTTTCAGTCTTTGCATTGCATTGCATATCCACATCACTTGAGTCAAAAGAAAAATGATGATTTCTCTACTTGTGTAAAATTGTATCTTAAGTAGTAACTTATCTACTAAGAAATTGATTATAATCTAGGATTGTGGAAAGATAGGGCATGTAGATTTGGAGGTTTATTTTGGTGACATGACTTTCATATATAAACATGCATATGTATCCTGTATCGAAAGCATAATTGTTGAAATCCTAGCTCCTGCTATTGCATGTTTCTACATCCTTAGTCCATCTCACAGAACTTGTATCAAAGTTTAAATGACTGTTCTCCGTCATAAAAAATGGTTGTACCTTGTATTGGGGTTTAATTTTTCCCCGTAAAAAAAAAAAACAAACAAAAAGCTGCTACATATTACCAGGAAGTTTACACTTTCTTCCACCCCAAAAAAGTGACCGTAACCATAAAGTTGCCGAATCATCATCATAAAAAAAAAAAAGAGAGCAAGCCAAAGGAGGATAAGGAGGCATAGTAGAATAAATCACGGGCTATATAGGCAGATTTATGCATTAGTGGAGTTTAGTTAGATTTCCTTGCATGTTATTAGAGAAAGAGCATATTCATATTTATGTAGGAAAGGAGTTGATCTAAAATAAGCTAAAGATGAAAGATGTCTCTTGAAAATCCTAAATCTTTGTTTATAATCGTATTTAAGGTAGATTGCTTTATGAAAAAGGTACAAATTTTTCTTCAAGATGAGAGGAACTGATGCTTAAAACGACTCAATACATCCACTTCCACTTCATATTGATGCTTGTTTGTTTTCTTTCTTGTTGTCAATGTTGCTTGTTCATTTGCATATATGTTGCCTATTTATTCATGCATATTCATGTTGCGTGTTTCAATTCTTTCTTTCATGCAAATTTTGCTTCATGTCACGTTGCCTACTCATTCATGCATATGATCAATTTTTCCTTCCATGTATGTTGCCTATAAAATAATTTGATGCCTGGAACATGTTGTTTTTCACAGATACTAGAGTGGCGCTTCCGAAGGAATCGCAGGTTTAGTGGGGGCAAATGTCGTCGAGATTTTCTCTCCTCTCTCACTCATGAAGGCCTACAGGAAACACATTCGGTGAAGGTAGCCAGAATTCCCTGAGAAGTCCAAAATGCATCAAGGATGTCAAAGGGAGTTCACATGCAAACTTTGGAAGAAATCAAGCAAATCCAGGGTAGTAGTCAAAGTTGTTCAAACTTTGGAAATTAGGGTAAAAATTTCAATATCCCCAAATCACATGAAAATTCATATACTTGTAAAGCCTATCAAAGGCAGTCTATAGCCTGAATTTCACATGAAAATGGATTTTCTAGCACATTGATATGCCATGTGCATTTTGTAAAAAATGTAATTTTTCCACTTAGACCCTACAAAATTTTGTATAGGAATTTTTGTTAGCCATATGCTTTGGCACGTATAAAGAACATATGTGGCTACATATTTGTACAAAGTTTCAAGGCTATCAAAGCTTCTCGACACCTTAATGCCACCTTGCAAGCTTCCAAATGTAGTCAAACTTGTACAAGGAAGATTCAGATGGGAGTTTTTTTTGCATATTCCTAAAGGAGGCCTTTCAAAACATAGTTCTACAAACTTTTATCTTCATCAAAGGATATTTGAAGGTTCAAAGAGCACAAAGTCCAGTTTTCAAGGTCACCGCAGTTTTCTAGAATAAGAAAATTGAAGGCTTGAAGGGCTGACACATGTCAAAATATGATTGAACCATGTTGTACGGTCAAGATGAGCTCATATTCAAGGGTGGAGATACACTAAAGCATAAAGGAAGGAGGATCCACGAGTTTTTTCATCAAAGAAGACTTTTTTGACAGTTAAAGATCAATAATGCAAAGTTTCTCCAAAAATAGTGGCTTATCTTATCCGAATTGATGTCAACACTGATCCGACAGTCCAGATCATCCCCAAATCCAATGGTGGAGAATGAAGACGCCTAAATTTAACTCCTTTACACTAGATTTGATAGAAAGAACAATTCCAAGCCATTGATTTGATTAATCAAATGGTTGTAATCGAAAGTAGTGATCCTAGAGTTGAGAGTTGATTTCTCTAGATCCAAGGGCCCAAATTCATTCAAGAAACTATATAAACCCCCCTCCAAACTCCTAGAGCATGATTTTTAGGCATCCATAGGGCTCTTGCTAGCTTAAGGTTTCCTTGAGACGATCACCCTCGGTTGAGCGAGTGAGGATCCAAGGTGGGCTAGTATGAGTATAGTACCTAGTTTCAAATTTAAGTTAGAACTCCAATCTAGGATAGGCTCTTGAAACCAGCATCTCTATCTTGACTCACCCTCGGTGGAGCGTGTGAGTGAGTTAGAGCTGGTTTTAATGAGTCTTAGACTTCTTTAGTTAGACGTTACGAGCCTAGACATACATAGGGTCAATGAAGTGGAACTCATCTTCTTACGTATGACATTCGGTTGAACTGTCATGGTTTGAAGGTGGAAACCGCCTTTGATCAGTAGACTGCTTATCTTGATGTATCACAACGATCTTATACATGTATCTTAATTCAATCCTTTTAATTCATGTCACTTGTCACTTGTCTCTTGTCTCTTGTCTCTCAGTCTCTTAAGTATTTTTACATGTCTTCTATTTTCTTCTATGTGTGAGAAGGCTCCGCAGTATTGCGTTGAATCACTGAGGATGTTTCATTGAGCTTGTGATTAAACAATATCATCATAATTCACTTGCATGCATATAATCCATACATACCCATAGATATTGATTAGTTTCTGGAAGTGTATAAGAAGCTCCAATATTGGACCATTCTTCCTTTCGAAACTGATTTATGTGTAAGGATTCCATCTATTCTCGTCATGCATACGTATCATCCAAAGAAGACTATGCATATGGATTAGAATTAGGAAGTGTTTAAGAAGCTCCTTCAATGGACCATTCTTCCTTCCAAATTTTATTCGTGTGTATGATTCTCTTTCATTCTTATCAATCATGTTCATAAATCTAACTTGCACTCCTACATTCCCATTCCCATAATCATTTCAACATCTCTCTCTTCTCCATACTCAACATTAATTTCACTTTCATGTCCTTATACCTTCCAACATTCATTAGCTTCATACACCCTGTGTGTGCCACGGCCGGACCCGATCCACCCGGATTGCGATCACCTCCACACCGCTTGAATCTCCATCAACATCTTCAAAACCTGCACATGTTTTACAACCAGCAAAAAGATTTTCTTTATCTTTCTTGGATGTATTTGATGAATTTGCTGGACTGAAATTTCCACACAATCTTCCACTCCATGGATTTGAGTTGGAACTATGGCTTGGTGATGAATCCGGTTCACTCAAGACTTGAGATTTTGCACTTGATTTTTCAGCATTTTCTTTGTCATTTGGTTCAAGATTCAGTCCTTCCTTGGCATCTGCATAGAAGCTTGACATTTCATCAAATACCACATCTCTGCTCACCTTCACATGTCGTGTGAGTGGGTTATAACATTTGTACCCCTTTTGCTCAAGGGAGTATCCAATGAAGATACATTTTTCTGCTTTTGGATCAAGCTTCATCCTCAACTCATCTAGAACATGTACATATGCAATACAACCAAAAATTTTCATATGTGATAAGTTTTGCTCTTTACCTGTAAACTTCTCTTCAGGTGTAACTTTATGTACAACAGCAGTTGGAGTTTTGTTCATGATGTATACAGCCGTATGCATAGCTTCTGGCCAATAACAATGAGGCATAGTCTTTTCAACCATCAAGGCTCTTGCTATTTCTACAATGTGTCTATCTTTGCATTCAACAACACCATTCTATTGTGGTGCGTACCTACAAAAAACTGATGTCGAATTACACGACTTTTAAGAAAATTGGTGAACTCATTTGACATGTATTCACCTCCTCCATCAGATCTTAATGTCTAAATATACTTCCTTGTCTGCTTTTCCACCATAGCTTTAAAATTCTGGAAGTGAGTGAATACCTTACTCTTCTCTTTCATGAAATATACCCACACTTTTCGTGTATGTTCATCAATCAAAGTAACATAAAACTTGCAACCGCTCATAGATGTGGTCTTTCCACGACCCCAAACATTTGTATGTACTATTTCTAGCACATTCTCACTAACATGCTTGTCATGTGGGAACAATGATCTTGACTGTTTACCAAATTGACATGCTACACATACCTTTTGCATCTATGAAACCTTGAAATTTGGTAGTTCATGAACGATCTCGTTTGACTGCATCAGTTTCAGCCTTTGCATATGTACATGTCCAATTTGTTTGTGCCAAATCTTTATATCAGCAATAACACTTGGACCTTTTGGAAATATGGTTGCATTCATTTTAGGAATTTTCACATTTAAGGTGAACATCCTACCCACTTTGTTGCCTTTGGCAATCAATCATCCACCATATTTGTATTCTTCTACATATAACCCATCAGCATTGAACCTGACTTGTAATCCCTGGTCAACCATTTGTCCAACAGAAACCAGATTCTTTGTTATGTTTGGAACTGCAACACATCAGCAAGATGTTTTACCTTCCCGTCCTCCATAGACAATGCTATGTTTCCTGTATGCTCTATAGGATGCAATGTATCATCACCTATTTCAACATATCCAAGAACTAGCAATTTTTACAAACTACTAAACCATTCTGCATGACTGGTCATGTGATTTGAAGCACCTGAATCAACATACTAGACATTATCATTCGATTTTGAAACACCAGTAGACATTGTATTCATCATGTGATGTTGAACCATGAACAACTTCTCATAATCATCTACACTTGTGGATGCATAGTTATTCTGTTGCCTTCTATTATTTTGATTCTTCAACGTGCAATCATGCTCAAAGTGTCCAGGTTTACCACAATTCCAACATCCTTTGCTCTCATTACCTGAATCATTTCTTTGGAAATTTTTGTGGCCTCTTTGGCTCTCCTTGCCTCAAAACTATCCTCTTCCTCCTGCATGATTTTGTTGTTGACTTTAATCTTGGTTATTATTTCCTCTTCCACTTCCGAAACCTCTACCTCTGCCTCTTCCTCTGCCAGAGTAGAATACCTACTCAAAACTAGATTTTCCTTGGGAGTTTGAATCCTCACCAAGATTCTTTTCTTCAATAATCAGCATAGATACTAGATCAACAAAATTTGGAATATTTTCCTTGGTATGTATAGAAGTTTTGAAGTGCTTATATGCAAATCTTAAACCACGAAGACAAACTTCTACCTTATCATCATCATCTACATTCACGCCAATAGATGAAAGTGACTCACATATGCTTTTGATTTTCAAGATGTAGTCAGTTACCGACATGCTCTTCTTCTCCAATGTATGCAGCTTGTTCTTGAGTTGCAATTTACGTGCCTTTGTATTGGTCTCATACAATGTGATGAAACTGTTCCAAGCCTCTTTTGGAGTCTTGGCATCTTGTATGTGTCCAATCATGCTATCCTGTATGCTAGCAGATAGCCAGTACATTACCTTTCATGCTCCTTCATTCCATTCCTCATATGATCTTAATTGATCTGCAGTCCGATTCCTTTTTGGTAACTGCGGAGCATTTTCATTCTCTCCTTTGATGTACTTCCAATAACCTTTTCCCATCAATAAATTCGTCTTTCTGAATCTCCAAGCATGGAAATTGTTCTTGTCCAGCTTATCGCTCATAAGCTGACTCATTCCATCTGCGTTTGCAATTTCTACAAAAATTCTCAACACTACAAAACACTACAAGAAGCACTTCTGCTTGAACAATGTCACACTATGATGTGACAGTTCGATCTCAGAAGAAAATAGTTTTCGTGTATCAACAATCTCTCAGAAAAACACATTTTTTGTCATCTACCTTCATGCCAATATTTGTAGGAAATGGAGGTCCTTTTTGAATCACGTTTTCTCCATGCCTTGCCGCGTACTCTTCACTGTCACCTTCTCTAGGAGCTCTCTACAACCATGTTGGCTCTGATACCATGTCATGAGGAAGGAGATAAGGAAGAGAGCTCACACACACACTCTCATTCTCAAGGAGAAGCACACACAGATTAAGGTAAGGAAGAATAATCTTGTTCTTCTTCTTCTTCTGTTACATTAAAAAGGAATGTACAAGAATGACCTAAAAACAAGAATACAACAAGTGCAATATATAAAGATCAGTATATAACGAAAAATATAATGTCCATGAATGAGTGAGCTGGCAAGTAACAAATGTGCCATCACTGTCGGTAGATAAATCTAATAAAGCTCAATGAAGTATCCTTGACATATACCAACGTGACCACTATACATGTCAGAAAAACAAAAAAACTGATACGTGTCATCCTCGATCATCACATGTTGAGCTTGATATCTCAATATAATTGATCAAGAGTTACAAGCTAAGGTTCTCATGCTTCATCAATGCTTCCACTTATTGCTTTCCATGCTAAGCCAAGTGTGAGGGCTTAGATATTTGCACCAACAATTACTCCCCCAATATTGGGCCACTTATCATGAAAGGTCAATCATCTCTATATTTGTTAGTGTTGCAAAAGTGGCATATTACTAGAGAATGTTCAAAATTAGCACCACAAGTCAAAAGTGATTCCTCACAATCCAAATGGTCTCTTTACATGTCTATCAACTAGTTCGAGCTTCATTTGAGTTGGTTTTGAACTATTTTAATCCATATTTACCATAATGACTTTGTAGAAATGTTGACATTTAACCCACTTTCAATATCTTTTTTGTGGTATGTCCATTTGAACTTGATAGGGAAACATTTATTCCATTCATATTCTTCATAATAATCCCCCAATTTATCCATTAGGAATTTCTTTGGACTCAAGTCTGACTTTATAAATTCAATATTGAGTTCCTTTTGATTGAGCGTTCCCTTCTTTCGCTTGATTGACCCATTCTTTCCATAAACGTGACTTTACCTTCAATGACTCTTTTCTTTTCTCAATTCCTTAGCGCTCTCGAGCAACTTATTATGTGAAGTAATAAACCTTGATTTTTATCTTTTCTCCTATGGTCCAATGTAGTTTGATAAGATGTAAAAGACTTTCATTTGATCATTCGATTCACTTGACAATTGTATATCATCATATAAGGATGGCCTATCCTCCACTTTTTGCTCCTTGTGAAAGTTAATCTCTTTTTGGTGTTGCTCCTTCTCTCATTTAGGATCTTAAACCTTATCCGATAAGTTTTCTAGCGAAGGTTCTTCCAAATCTAGGAAAAATAAATCTAATAAATCCAACTTCATCATTGTGGCCCCTTATTTCTTTCCTTTGATCTGATGTCATGTGGAATCACTATTAAACTCTTTTGGATCAAATTTATATATTTGGGTTCTAGTATTCTAGTCTTTGTATGATGTAATTAACCTTTTGAAGAAGCATTTGTGTTACCTCAATCAACTTAATTACAAATGTTTAAGTTCTATTTGTGCAATCCCCTCTTGGATATATTTTTCATGATCTTGAATCCTTGGACCAACTTTAATTCTAACTTGAAATGCTTGAACAACATGGTTAGGTTTTTATGCATTAGATATGCTAAAATTGAGACAACCTGAATTCAATGTATGCTTTCATCCTTAGGTTTGATCTAGCTTCTTGGATCTTTCTATTCTCTAGTTGAGTGTAATTATCATCTATTAATGTTTGAGCACGTGAGAATTTTCTCTCTAGTTCATCCACTTTTTTACTCCATTTTTCTTTGATCCTTTCTCATACATATTGTTCATATATTTAGGTAGTGATGTGTGAACACACTAGGACCATCAGGGCACTTTTTTCCCTCTCTAGGAGGTTTTTTTCCCTCAACTTGTATATATGCCTATTTCCCTAATGGGTCATATATCTTTGTACATTCTAGTGGTAATAAATTCAATATTGTGTGTTGTGCTCCAAGCTTCTTCTTCTTCATTGTGCTATTCGCATGCTTCTACAGACATCTAACTCCAACAATTGGTATCAGTGCAGGACCTCGCTTCATCTAGGGCGTCATCGACACCCCTCTGGTCATAGTCTCAAAATCGCACAAAATTTGGTATGTATACTCAGGGTGTTCCAGAGATCAAAATAGCTTCATTTTGTGGTGATGAAATCGCGATCTGACCTCATTTCAGCCTCCGAACGTGCTATCATAGTGATTGTGTAGGCTATTTTTTCTTCTTATGCCAAAGATATATACAAGTTTTGGTTCGCCAATATGAGCATCTTGAACTCTTCTACACGTTTAGTAGAATTCATCTGGGCAGTTCTATTCGACTTTTTGAGATACAATCAATTTTTCGCATCAAGGTATTTTAGTCACTAGCCATGGCTGAAAGCAGTGATGTATTTTGTATGTTGGCTATTGAGGATAAGTTGGATGGTACCAACTACTCATTATGGGCTTATATGATGTGACATGTATTGGTTGCAAAAGGATTATGGAACATTGTGGAGGGTGTTGAAAAATATCCTGTCAGACCTGCAATTGTTACAACTGCAAGTGCTCAAGTTGATGCAGAAGATGTCAAGATGGTGATATTTTGCAAATTCTTATTCGTGTTGCAGTTTCTGCTGCACCTACTATAGAGAAAATTTGTTGGGATGATAGAGATCCTCAGGCACATGCATTGATAGCCTTGTTTGTCAAGCGTGTCATTATTCCTCACATTCGCTCCTGTAGAACAACTAAGGATGCTTGGGATACACTTACCACCTTCTACCAAGCTAGGAATGGGGCTCGTATTGCTTACCTCGGAAAATAGTTGGAGAGTGAGCACATGAATGAAGGTGATTCTAGTGAAAGTTTTCTAACAAAGATCAAGGATTTGAAGCAACAATTGATTTCTGTTGATGAAGTGCTTCTTGACAGTTCACTTATGTAGACTGTTCTGAATGGTCTTCTTGACTCATATCAGAGTTTTGCTTTGACTCTTTGTTTGATGATGAAAGACAATCCAAATGCCTTGTCATTTGAGGACTTAGTCTCTGTTCTGTTGCACAAAGATCAGTCTAGGTAGAACATGTCCATTATGCATGTTGCAGAGCAAGATTTCCTAGCTAGTCAGAAGGGCAAAGGAAAATGGAGCTCTTCAACTAGTAAGCAAAAATCTACTAATTCTGCACAATCGAAGAAGGAAGACAAAGATGAGAAGAAAAAAAAAATCAGAAATTGTTTTGTAAATACTGTAAAGCAAATGATCATGTCATTAAGAGCTGTCCAAAACTGGCTGCTAAAGAGGCAAAAAACAACGATGCTGGAATGGTTGTTGCAGAGGCCTCTACACCGAAAACAAAGTGTGCTAATCTTGTGTAGGATGAAGAATGGGTGTTTACTACTATTTGTAGTTTTGGCCCATCTTCTCATGAGCAGTGCATGTCTGTAGTAGACTAAGATGTTTGGTACTTTGATAGTGGGGCGACCAAACATATAACCTCGCAGCGTAGCTTCTTCTCTTCACTCGAGCCTGCCCCTACAGGGAATACTATTACATGTGCCAACAACTCCTCTTAACCTATTATGGAAGTTGGTAAGATCATTCTAACTACTGTTGATGGTAGTTCTTTCCCTTTGTCAGATGCTTTATTTCTGCCAGGGATCAAGAAAAATATGTTATCAGTTTTTGTATTAGCCAAGATTGGCTTGATTGTGAAATTTGTTGATGACAGATGTACAATTCATGATCTATCAAATGGCGATGTGATTATTGCTTCTGGCTTTATCTCGTGGGCTGTATAAGATCATAGATTATGAAAAATCTGTGAATGATTTAGCATGTGCAGTACATGGTTCTTAGGCTATGTTAGATGCAAATCTTTGGCATGCACGCTTTGGTCATCTGAATTTCGCTAGTTTGCTATGCCTACAGAAATATGAAATGGTGTCCTCGTTTCCCAAACTTGAGGCACCCTTAAACACGTATCTGAAGGCTGTATTTTGGGCAAAATGGTCATTTCCAAAAGATAGTTCAGTTTGGGATACTAAAAAATTACAGCTTGTTCATAGTGATGTCTCCGGTCCTATGCAAACACCGTGTTTTGGAAATTATCTTTACTTCATGACTTTCATTGATGACTTTTCTAGGCATGCATGGGTATATCCATTGAAAGCAAAGTTCGAAGTGTTCATGTGCTTCAAACAATTTTTGGTTTTGGCTGAAAATATGTCAGCATGTAAAATGGGCATCTTCCATTTTGATCGAGGGGGGGAATATATGTCTTCTGATTTTAATGCATTTTTGGCTGAACGTGGGATAAAACACCAATGTGCAGTGCCATATACACCTCAACAGAATGGAGTTGCTGAACAAAAGAACATGTCACTCATGGAGATGGCGAGGTGTATGGTCAAGAGTCAGGCTTTACCACATAGTTTCTGGCTTGAGGTTGTTATGTGTGTAACATATGTACTTAACAGGTGTCCCACTAAAGCACTGTAGTCTATCACTCCATATGAGGCTTGGCATGATCGCAAGCCATCTGTTGCTCATCTACATGTTTTTGGTTGTTTGGCATATGCATTAGTGCTTCAACAACATCGTAGAAAATTGGATGATAAAGTAGTGAAATGTATTTTTGTTGGGTACAATTCTGAAAGTAAAGGCTATCGTCTGTATCATCCACATAGTAAACACATTCTAGCTCATCATGATGTGTTTTTTGTGGAAGATGTTATTGAACCATTGCTTTCATGTACTACTGTTAGCTCCAAAGATGTATGATAATTTGGTGCCTCTTTTTACAGGTGGACAGTCTAGTGATGGTCCTAATGAGGCAACTTGTCAACCTTTGTTGGTTTCATGTGATGATGCAGATCATCCCATTTCTGATGTAGATTTACATGATGCACTTGTTGATGAGAGAGTTGATATTGAGGAGGCAAAAACTATGCCAAAATGGCTCGTGCACACTTTGCGTGATAGCAAATTAGATGCATCTCTATCATATGGTACTTGATGAGGCTCTCATAGTGCCTCTTTTGCATCAGATTTCTATGCTATGGCTACATCTAGTCTCTGTGATGAGAATGAACCTGTTTCTTTTGATGAAGCACAAAATTCAGAAAATTGGATGGTTGCTATGCAATCCGAATATGATGGTATAATGAAGAATGGTACTTGATCTTTATGTGACTTGCCACATGGCAAGAAGGCCATTGGCACAAAGTGGGTATACAAGCTGAAGTGTAAGCCTGATGAAACAGTTGACAGGTATAAGGCGAGGCTTGTTGCAAAGGGTTATGCACAGGAAAGAGGCATTGATTTTGATGAGACCTTTGCACCTACATGCCGAATGAATAATGTTTATAGCATCTATGCACTTGCATCTCGGAATGTACATCAGTCGGATATTAAAACAACATTTCTGAATGTTGACTTGCATGAAGAGGTGTATGTTTTTCAACACTGTGGCTTTGTGTAGAGAGGGTATGAGAACCACATGTGCAAGTTAAAGAAGGCATTATATGATTTAAAGCAAGCACCACGTGCTTGGTATGAAAAGATACATGCCTATCTAATTGCACATGGTTTTGAGAACAGTCCAACTAAAAGCACCTTATATGTTAAGGGTGCTCATGACGTGCTTCTGATCATTGTGGTTTATGTTGATGACATGCTGTTGACTGGTCCTCATGAGAGGCATATTACTGATTTTAAGGCTGATTTGCACGCCTCATTTGAGATGCTTGATTTGGGGCATTTGCATCACTATTTGGGCATTTAGTTTATGCACATTGATGATGGAATGGTTTTGTGTCAAATGAAATATATTGACACATTATTATAGCATTTTGGCATTGAAGACTGTAAACCTATTGACATCCCTATGGAGACAAGTTTATGATTGAGTCTTCATGATGTTGGAGATGCATTTGATGCTATTTTCTATCGGTAGGTTGTTGGATGCTTGATTTACTTATGCATTACTCAGCTAGATCTTTAATTTACTGTCTCACAGATGAGTAGGTTTATGCATTTCCTAGGTGTCATAGCATTGGTAGGTGGTTAAGTGCATCTTTCGCTACTTGCGTGGTACTTGGTTCTTGGGTCGTTTCATCCTAAGGGGGGATCACTATCGCTAGATTTGCATGCTTTTTCTTACTTTGACTGGTTGGTTGCTATGACATTCGTGTGTCCACTAGTGGTTTTTGCTTCATGCTTGGTAGCTCATGCATATCTTTTCTAAGCAAGAAGAATCCCACTATGGCCACTTCCAATTGTGAGGCTGAGTATAGGGCAGCTTTCATAGTGAGTGTTGAGTGTTTGTGGCTCAGATGCCTTATGGATGATTTGGGTGTTGGTCAATCTTCTGCCACCACCATCTTCAGTGACAATCAGAGTGCATTGGTAGTTGCAAGGAACCATGTGTTCCATGCTCGCACTAAGCACATTGAGATGCATTATCATTATGTGAGGGAGAGGTTCTTCGTTGGAGAGATTAGCTTCGCATATGTGCTCACGCAGGAGAACATTGCAGACCTTTTCAGAAAGGTTATGCCTAGGGAGAAGTTTGAAGCTTTCCACAAAGCTTTGGGCTTACTTCCTTTTGTGGAGTGATTTCCGCATAGCTTAGCACTTCCTTATACATGAGTTCTAGCTCCTTGTTCACTGCATTACTCCTCGGGGGGATTTGTTGATATATTTAGGTAGTGATGTGTGTGAACACACTAGGACCACTAGGACACTTTTTTCCCTCTTTAGGAGGTTTTTTCCCCCCGCTTGTATATATGCCTATTGCCCTAATGGGTCATATATCTTTGTACATTCTAGTGGTAATACATTCATTATTGTGTGTTGTGCTCCAAGCTTCTTCTTCTTCCTTGTGCTATTCGCGTGCTTCGGAAGACATCGAACTCCAACACATATTTCCATGATACACTTTTCTTATGTTTCCTAGTCTTGGAATCATCAATAGACTTATGCACCATTATTGGTAGGACTTGTTAATTAATCTCATGATCACTCTTATTATCCTCATCCTCTTGTTTGCTCCCTTCTTTCCTAGCTTGTGCTGATGTTACCACTTGTACTAGGGCAACATTTTCTATCTCACCGTTTGATGTTGCTTCCATTATTTGCATCATATTGATATGAATTGTGATCAAAATTCCCCTTGGGTATTGAGATCAATCCTTGAATAGATATTATTTTCTACAATGAGCACCACATAAACCTATTCCAAACCTACATGGTGGGAGTTTAGGAGCTCTTTAGTAATCTTGAAGGAAATTATCTCTTGAATATTGTTGGAGTTCAAGGACTATGGAAGCTCACAAAAACACAAGGAAGAAGAAGAATCTTGGATATCAACACAACACTGATTGTATTACCAAGTGAATGTACAAAGATAACTCATGTGTTAGGGTTATAGACATATATAGAAGCTAAGAGCACAACACACAATACTGAATGTATTAACAAGTGAATGTAGAAAGATAGGTAACCCATTAGGATTATATGTGTATATACAATCCATGGGAAAAAAACCTCCTAAAAGAGGAAAAAAAAGTGCCCCGATAGTCCTAAGTGTGTTCACAGGTGCTCCTCAATTCAGACCATGGGCTTGAGGAAAAATCTAGTATATAGTTAATAGCTTGAAGCATATTTTTGAGGATGAAAATGTTCTTCAAAGGGGGGGGGGGTGGTTAGAAAGTAGCTTGCAAAGGCTGAAGTTAATGCTAACATTATGTACTTCTAAAGTATTAAAAAAATTATAATCATATCTTGGTGGTTAAGTTTGAAGGATGGGAAGGAGGATGTCTCGAGTTCAATTGCCACAAGTGTCATGGGAAGAGTATTTTTCTAAAACTCTCTAAAGCTTTCCACTCAAGTTAATATGAGTTAACTTGCGTTTAGAAAGACTTAACTTGAGTAGAACCACCAATGGACTCCAATGGAAGGTGCCAAACTAGTGGTGGAGATTGCACATGCATATGTGGACTTCAATTACTTAAGTGGTCACAATAAGTTTCCCAAATCTATATAAAGGCCAATTGGGTGGAGAGTTAGGGTCATTCTCTCACATGTGTGAGCTAGGATCATCACACACTTCCTTATACATGAGTGCTAGCTCCTTGTTGATCACGCCATGGGAGATTTGTTGTTATATTTTGGTAGTGATGTGTATGAGCACACTTAGGACCACAGTGACACTTTTCTCTCTTTAAGAGTTTTTTTCAAAGTAGGTCTCTGCTTCAACTAGGGCATCGTCAACACCCCTAGGGTCACAATCATAGAATTGCATGAAATTTGGTGAGTATACTCAAGGTGATTAGGAGTTCAAAACAGATTCACTGTGTGGTGTCAAAATTTTGATATGAGCTAGTGTCAGCCTCCGAATGCACTATCACAAAACATGTGCAAGAAATTGTGTACTTTTATGCCAAAAATATATACATGTTTTGGTTTGCTAGTACAAGCATCTCAAAGTATGCTACAAGTTTAGAAAAGCTTGACATGGTATTTTCGTTCAGCTTTTTGAGATACAATCATTTTTCTACATTAGGGTATTTTAGTTAGTGGCCATGGGTGAAAGCAATGATGTATTCCATATGTTGGATGTTGAGGACAAGTTGGATGGTATTAATTATCCATTATGAGCATATATGATGCTTCATGTATTGTAATATTGTGTACGGTGTTGAAAAAAAACCTACTACACTTGCAAATATAATTATTGAAGGTAATGTAGATGGCATTGAAGATGACGATCTTCAAATTCTTGTTCATTCTACAGTTCTTGGTGCACTTACTATAGAACAACTTTGTTGGGATGGTAGAAATGCTCAGGCACATGCATTGATAGATTTGTCTATCAAACATACCATTATCCCTCATATACTTGGATGAGAAGAGTGAGGGGTTTGGCATATATTACCATTGCATGTGTGAGGTTTCTTATGCAAAACTTTATAGGATTTCCTTGGTGTAATTGATCTTAAACTTATTACTTCATAATCATGAGATAGTTATAGCAAGATGCGTTTAGCGAGCAAAGCAATGGTGCTCATGGAGGAAGTTCTATGAGCATGGAGAAAATTTCTTTCTAATATGGATATGCTTTTCCCACTTAATTTGTCTGCACAAATGCGTCTATGCTTTGTTTGAAGCAAGCTAAATTTTATGACCGATTGAGAATGATTTAATTTGGAAATCGTGAATGAATTTTTCATGCATATTAATTTGAATTGATGAGAGGTGCGGAAGATGCAAGGCTGATAAAAACTCAAGTTTTCATGACGAAGATGTTCTAATGGTGGGCTTCTCAGAATGACCTTGTCAGGCGCATCTCAATGCCTTGCATCACAGTCCATATGGAAGCATGAATAGCCTCAATTGTTTTTGCGACAAAGTGGAAAAGGGTGGCTACATTATAGATATTGGAGATGTTTTCTTCATCGATTTCAAAGAGAAAAAAGGAAAAAATAAAGAAATAGACACTATAAGGAATACCGGAGCATAGCGATGGTTGATCTGACACAATTTCATCCCTTCATGATTGCACATTTCATTGCATTGAGCATCGAGAGCAGATCCTCATTTAAATGGTGCTATGATCGATGCTATTTGTGAGGCTATACGTGATGTTAACTCAAGTGTTGCATATGCAACACATTTGAAGCATCGCATATAGGATGCATTTTAGCATCACATATGCCACACTTTTTAGCATCACATATGTGAAAGTAAAAAGCATCACATATGGGACAATTCAAAGAATCGCATATATCACACATGCACATTGTTAATGTGATGGTTTCTCTTGACCAAAACAAAAAAATTACATCGCTTTTCGATCATCATTTTTCCTGTATTTGATTGAAGAGTGATCCAATGTTCATATTTGCACTATGCATACGAGCTCGAGCTCTCTCTTTCTCAATCTCTCTTTCTTCTACTCTCTATCTCTCTTTCTCTCTCTCTCTCTCACCCTCTTTCTCCCTCTTTCTCTTTCAATATCTCTCTCTATCTCTCTCTTTTTCTCTCTCTTTTGATTTCTCCCTCTCTCTCTCTCTCTCTTTCTATTTGTCTCTCTTTCCTTATTCTAAGTTATTCAAGAAGTTCACTAAGTATAATATATGCCTAACTCTTGTAAGTACAGTTTTCATTGTTTGTATATCATTTAAATTCTTTTGTTTTCATGAATTAACATACTCATACTCACACATTCACATGCACATACACACATATACATGCACATGCAAACTCACACATGCACATTCACATACACACACATACACATACTTATACACATACTTATACATATACACATACACATGCACATACACACATATACACACACAGACACATATACATGCACATACACATACACACATACACATACACATACACATACACATACACATACACATACACATACACATACACATACACATACACATACACATACACATACACATACACATACACATACACATACACATACACATACACATACACATACACATACACATACACATACACATACACATACACATACACATACACATACACATACACATACACATACACATACACATACACATACACATACACATACACATACACATACACATACACATACACATACACATACACATACACATACACATACACATACACATACACATACACATACACATACACATACACATACACATACACATACACATACACATACACATACACATACACATACACATACACATACACATACACATACACATACACATACACATACACATACACATACACATACACATACACATACACATACAACATACACATACACATACACATACACATACCACATACACATACACATACACATACACATACACATACACATACACATACACATACACATACACATACACATACACATACACATACACATACACATACACATACACATACACATACACATACACATACACATACACATACACATACACATACACATACACATACACATACACATACACATACACATACACATACACATACACATACACATACACATACACATACACATACACATACACATACACATACACATACACATACACATACACATACACATACACATACACATACACATACACATACACATACACATACACATACACATACACATACACATACACATACACATACACATACACATACACATACACATACACATACACATACACATACACATACACATACACATACACATACACATACACATACACATACACATACACATACACATACACATACACATACACATACACATACACATACACATACACATACACATACACATACACATACACATACACATACACATACACATACACATACACATACACATACACATACACATACACATACACATACACATACACATACACATACACATACACATACACATACACATACACATACACATACACATACACATACACATACACATACACATACACATACACATACACATACACATACACATACACATACACATACACATACACATACACATACACATACACATACACATACACATACACATACACATACACATACACATACACATACACATACACATACACATACACATACACATACACATGCACACATACACATATGCATACGCATACGCATATGCATATGCATACGCATACGCATATGCATATGCATACGCATACGCATGCGCATGCGCATGTGCATACGCATACGCATGCGCATACGCATGCGTATGCGTATGCATATGCATATGCGTATGCGTATGCATATGTGTATGTGTGCATGTGTATGTGTATGTGTATGTGTATGTGTATGTGTATGTGTATGTGTATGTGTATGTGTATGTGTATGTGTATATGTGTATATGCCTGTATGTGTGTATATGAGTATGTGTATGCATGTGTATCTATATGTATATGTGAATGTATGTATGTATGTATGTGTGTGTATGTATGTATGGTGTATGTATGTATGTATGTATGTGAGTGTATGTGTGTGTTTATATATATATATATATATATATATATATATATATATATATATATATATATATATATATATATATATATATATATATGTATATATATATATATATGCGCATACGCATACGCATGCGCATACGCATACGCATACGCATACACATACACATACACATACACATACACATACACATACACATACACATACACATACACATACACATACACACACATACATACATATACACACACATACAATCACATACACTCACATAGACACATACATACATACTTATAAACATATACACACATACATACATACACATACACATACACACACATGCACACACACATATTTGTTTATCTATTTTCATTCATAATTGGTTTTTTTCATGAACTTGCAGGTTACTATCTGAAATGTTTTTACCA